>CAHIKZ030000192.1:15000-22500 GCA_903632075.3 Acanthosepion pharaonis | reverse complement strand
AAAGGTTAAATGGCTTGACTTCTTTTTGCTTGTGATTATAAAAGCTGAAAGAACAGAATAAAGAGCAATATGTTTTTTTGCAACAAAACATCATTATTATTGTATGTGTGTATAGAGAATATAGCAGCAGTAGATAAACTGACCTTGAGCAAAAGTGACATTTGGCAATAGTTCAGTGACCACAATTGTCTGTAACAAAAGTTAAAAAGTTGATTGTATGATTTGCTTCTGGCAAAGTTGGCTGTTGAGTTATACATTGATTTGTGTAGAAATTTAGAAACACCAAATGTGAAAGAGACAACAGTCAGCAAATTGGTTAAAATACCAGCAGGATCATGTTTGAATATTTTTTTTTTTTATTGATTCATTCATTTTCTACAGCTTATCAACCCTTTGCAGGTTATTTAAAGCCAGAAAATATTTTTAGATTGTAAGAATTTGCAGGGGGAGAAATAATAATGATTTAGTGATACAAGTCTTACTAATTAACTCTCAGTAGAGAAGAACTGAAGCCAAAATAGATTATTCGGACTATTGTCCTCATTTTTGTCACCATATTTATTACAATGTTTCGGCTGTTGTGCACTCCGGCCTTCTTCAGGTGGTTGGAATGTTGAACTGAACCCTTTATTTGGCTCACTGGGGTAGACTGTTCTAGTTCCACATGCCATGTTTTAATGGATGTCAGTTATCAGTTATCCCCTGTTAATTCCCCTCTCCAAGTTCTCCACTGTTTTAAATGGGTATTGAACTTACACTTTTTGGGTCCTGTCACTAGATCTAAGCAATGCCTTTATCCACTGTGCCATGTGTCCTTGACAGGAGATAACTGACATCCATTCAACATGGCATATGGAACTAGAACAGTGAGAAAATAAAGGGTTCAGTTTGACATTCCAAACACCTGAAGGAGGCTGGAGCATACAACAGCTGAAATGTAATAAATATGGCAACAAAGATGAGGAGAATAGTCCAAATAATGTAAATAGTGTACATAATACCTCATCTCAGAAATATAGACAGATGCCAAAATAGATGATGATAATTTTTTTTAAATTGAAATTAAATTGTTTTCAAAACCTTCTATTGTTTAAAATAAATAAATACATAAATAATTTATCAAATTAAAATAAAATAAATAATAATTACAGTAATATAAAAGAAAATAAATATATGCAGTTAGTTGTATATTAGTTTGCAACATGCAAACAAATATACATGCATATATCATGCATTCACAATCTTCAAACAAATTGGCTTACTTTTTCAAAAATGGATCTATTTATGCTTTATTTGTGATTGGTTATTTGTGTGTGGTGGAGTGGGGAAAATGTTCTGTGTTTGTTTGGGATGACACTCACATATGCATAGACACACATTCATACGGACGTATACATGTTAGTTCGCACATACACGCCCATAAGATTATGAAAATTTTCATTACTGCGATTGTTTTTGGTGATGTTTTTGCGTCAAATTTTTTTGTATGACAAGTTTTTATAACTTGGAAATAAATTTGGAAATAATCAAAATTAATTGTGAAATCAAGCAAAACTCACTCATGAAATAAAAATAATTGTTTGTATGGTAAGTAAGGACCTACATACATAAAATTGTCTTCAAATTAAGTGGCAGCAGAAGAATTATCATTGAACTTTTAAAAGTTAAACTTAAATACTAATGCAATACTTAAATACAGTGATCAATTTTGAGTTCTTCTGTAGTTAATTGTTGCCTTACACATCTATTCCTTCCTACCTATTGGGATGAAGGCCAAATCAAGAGCCTTCTGAAGGAGCTAGCTTAAATACTGCCTGATAGAGAGGCTTTTAAGCTAATATATATATATATATATATATATATATATATATATATATATATATGTAAAGGGTCTATCAAAAAATACTTTTACAAACATTAGAGGTAAATGTCAATATAAACATATGCCCAAAAGACCATCATTGTACTTCAACACAGCAACTCATAATAAATGTTCAAAATGTCCTCTGCTTGCTTCTCCACATGCATGTACCCATCAGATCACCATTTCAAATACTCCCGCATGCTGTCAAACGGTTTTGCAGGTGCTAATGACACAGCAATGAAGTGTTTCTTCATTATTAAGTCTGCTGCATAAACCAATCATTTTAGGTGACCCCACAGATAAAAATTCAAAGGGTTGAGGCCAGGGAAATGAGCAGGCCATGGAACCAGTCCTCCACTACCTATATATCTATCATGATAAATCTCAGCCAGTGCATTGTGAACAACATGACTAAAATATGCTGGAACCCCATCATACATAAACCACATGCATCTTCACCTTAATAGGGGCACATCCTCTAGCAGGTCTGAAAGTGTGTTCGAAATAAATTCCCAGGAGACAGCTCCTGTAAGAAATGCTGGGAGAACATATGGACCTACTAGGCAGTCACCTACAATTCTAGCCCACACATTAATCATAAACTGATGCTGGTATCTAACCTGTATTGTACTATGGGGATACTGATCCGCCCACAAATGTTGGTCACGTAAATTTGTTATTCCGTGTCTTCTAAATGTTGCCTCATTCATAAACAAGACTGAAGAGACAAGCAACGGATCATCAGTTTGTGCAATAAAGGTACCTATGGTGAGTGATCAGAGGATGAAAGACCCTGTACATGTTGCAAATGATATCGATAAAAGAGCTGGTCTTGATGTACCTTCCAAGCAGTACCATGCAATGTATGAGATGCTAGGGCAACTTGTCATATGTTGATACCTGGATTGTCTCCGATAGCTTGTAGAATGTGTTCTTCATGGTCAGGCATACAAGCAGATTTTGGTCTTCCACAATCCATAGTTTGTGGTGCCATGGATCCTATCTCAGCAACACAATGATAAACCTCAGCAAAAGGTTGGATAACTTGGCTGCCTTCAGTCTGGTAATGTAATCTGATCCATCTGTGCAGCCTCACATCCATTATCATTTGCTTGGCTGTATGCAAAAATCATATCTGCCTGCTCACAATATATCCTGCTATTGTTAAATAGAACATTTCTCAGTTAACTCACTACTACACAACTTAAACGCTGATGACAGAGCAGTAACAAATGTACACAACTGACAAATGCAACCTAGTCTACATGGCAACACAACACCTTCTACCATAAACTTTCTTTAAACTGCTGTTTATCATCATGTTGCTGAGACAGGATACATGGCAAAAGTATTTTTAGATTGTATCTTGGGTTGTACATTAAACAACATCTACTATAAATTTTAAACTTAATAACTCAAAAACGTAGGATTTGTTGACATACGTTTATCTGGACTTTTGTCCTTGTTTAGGTGTGAGGAACCTGCTCCCAAAGTTTGTAAAAGTATTTTTGATACACCTTGTGTATATATATATATATATATATATATATATATATATATATATATATATATATATATATATATTGTGTATTTGGGCAGTAATCCCTCTTTTATACAGGTTTCATTAATGATAACTAACAAGGTACTGCAATTAAGCTTTTTATTTTTATTTAATTTTTCTTGCGTTAGTACAAGTGTTTTCTACACCTGTATAGGTAAAAAGTGAAATTGCTAGAAATGTCTGTACAAAAACATTCTGTATACAGAAAATAATAAAATGTTTTTATATATTTATATGTAATATTTATAATACATGTATGCTTATAGAGAATTATTAAAATTAAAGTTATTTTACTTACATGTGGGGTTTCAGAAAAAATTGTTTTACTTTAACTGGTTTCACTTTTAGCTTTTCAAAAAGTTTGTAAATGTTATTAGATTTCCACATGCTGACACTTAATTTTGATTGTATGCATTTTTCCCCTCATTTCATTGTTGGAAGTGTTACCTGATGATCCGAAATCCTTTAAAAAGGTGAAAAAAATTATTGTAATGGTACCTTAAAGTGGTCTGTTTTTCATTAAATATATATATATATATATATATATATATATATATGCATATGCAACCATGTAAAGAAATGTTTATATACATGTTAAAAATGATTTTATTACTTCACACATTATATTTAGAAGATGCAGGTTTGAATCCTGCTGGAGGGCACATTTTGTTTTATAAGTTTTGACGAATGTGCAGGCTGATAGGTGAAATAAACACGGTTGAAAATAAATGGAGTGTCTACTCAGTTTCAGGTATCCACTAAAGCAAACATGTTAAATATACATTATGAAAAAATGTGATTAAAAATGCCTTTTTCTTTTCATTTATTTATTCAAGTGCTGTGATCTGCTTTTCAAGAAAGTTGTTATGATTGACATATTAATTAGAAATGCAATAGAAATTGTTTTTTATTTTGTTAATAAAAACAAAAAATAACAAAATAAACCATTAAAATCAAATATACCTTATAAAACATTTAAAAATGTTAATTAAAAATAAATAATTTAAGAAAGTAAAACATTAATTTGAATTATTTAATTTTAAAGATTTTTCTTAACTGAATGCAATAATACATTAAAAAACAAAACAAGAGTTAATATTATTTCTTTATTAGCTTCATTATATTTTATTGTTGCTTTTCTATAAGAAAAAGGTGCTTCAATACTCTTTTCATTATTATTATTTGTATTATTAGTTTTATTCCATATTATTGATGCTTTATAACACAATGCTCTGGCTAGATATACTATTATATACTAATATTATTATTACTACAAGTATAGAACCTAGTACCTATGAAAATATTATATATATATTGTAACAGTCTGGGTTTCAATTCTCAGTAGTGGATGCGCACTGCTGATGAGTCTGCATTCTGTTGAGGATTCTTCTAGACTCAATGAATTACTTAATTATGATTATCTCAGATCCTCCTAATAATTTCTATCACTTGTATATCCTTGCTTGAATCAGCTTCTAATGCTCTGGATTGAGTGGCTTGGGGATAGTAATCATGGCTCATGGGGGCACAGTCCCATTGGTAAGAGAAACTTGGATGAGTTCCACCACGGAATTTGTGATCAAGCAGTGCTATATTGAATATAATTCATTACCTTTTTGTCACCAAGACCCGTTGGTACAGTTGGTATGACATTTGCCTCATATCGTAACAGTCTGGGTTTCAATTCTTGGTAGTGGATGCACACTGCTCTCAAATATAGGATGAAATGGCCATCCAGTTCTTTCTGCATTCTGTTGAGGTTTCTTCCAGATTCGATGAATTAATTATGATTATCTCAAATCCTCCTAATAATTTCTCTCTCTCTCTATATATATATATGTAAAATGTATATAAATATATATATGTGCAATTTTGATATATATTATTTATATATTTATATGTGCGTGGTACTTATTGGAAAGCACTCAATATCAGTGATAGAGTTAACCTATATATTTACAACAAACTTACATCAATCCATCTAAATATATATATATATATATAAAACTGTAGTTCAATATAACATATTGTAACCCAAACACTCCTTTTAGAAAGAATCTTTAAGTATACAAGTACAAATTTAACGGAAAAAATGCCGAAAAACATTTTGTCATTGATAAAAAAAAACAAGTGACATGTGTTGAACAGATGTCAAAATTCGTTGACAAATGCTCCCCTACTCTCCCTAAACTTAACCTCTTTTTTGAGCGTAACTCATAATTGATACAATAATAGTTAATAAAAATGAACACGCTACTGCCCCTGTCTAAATGATTACATTTCTCTGTATCCTTGGAAACAAAAAATTATGAATTGTATGTGTGTTTAAAACTCAGTAAATTCAAAAATAAGTTATTCCAAAATTCACTTGAAGATGAAACAGAACTAATGCTTTTAATTTAATTATATAATTAAATTTGAAGAAGTTTTAGCTTCAGTTTTTGAAACATGGTTCTTTCCTGTGTAGCGAAGAAACCATATTTTAAATCAGTTAATTTATAATATTTATACTCTGTAAATTTACACCGAGCACCGTTTTGAAAAACTAAAAATATCAATAACACTGGATTATATATCTTACTGTTCTTTCTTTTTATTATAATATATATATATATATATATATATATATATATATATATATATATATATATATATTCAAAATAGGTTATTTTTGTGACTCAAGTGTTTGTGTGTATGATTGAATTTTACAAACATGAACAGTAAAATGGTTTCTGTTTTACAGATGGCAATTATCGTATTTTCCCCTCTGATCTTTTCTGTTTTGCATTTATTTCAGTTCTCATTATTTATTCATTGCCATTGACTTCATTTTCAATAATGACTGAATTATAATTCAAATATTTTTCTCACATATGTAACATCTTGTTACAAATACAACAAACTAAAATTCAATAAAATCAAATTAACAATGTAGACATCAGTCAAAATTAATTTTCAGCTGTCATCCATTTGCATAGAAATGGATAATTTCACTAAGAAATATATTATTCTAAAACTAAATTTTTTTATTGATTACCATATATAGTTGTGGATAGGTTGCACCAGTAGATAGGACACACCTTTAGTTTTGGGTTGTCAAAGCGGGTATTTGCAGTTGAATCACAGATAGGTCCCATTTTTATCTGGGGAGTTTTTAATGTAAATATAACTAGTATTTGTTAAATATTTTCAAATATTCACCTTTATTTCAAAACTTTGCTTACATATATTAAAACATATGAAAAGTGTTTACTCATTTAGATATAGTTATTAAACTTCATCTGGACTGAAAACCCAAAATTCTTCTTAATTATCATCACTGTCAAACATTATTTTCATTTGTTCATTCAGTTCATTTTATTTGGCCTTTATGCTTGAGCCCAGGGTACTCACCTGGAAAACTGATATGCCACAGTCTACTTCAGATTTTCCATGATGTTGAGTGGATAGGTTGCACCCCTGATTTTTAGCGAAATTTTGGTGAAAAAAAGTGCGACCTATCCTCAAGTATATATAGTAATATTATTATTATTTCTAGTTTGTCTGATTTGCTACTTGATATTAATCTTTACACAAATCTTTTACTCACAATCTGAGGTAAAGGAAGGTTTTTCATATACATTAAGACAGTTCATTCTTCAAGAGAAAGCTGCAATTCTAATTGTTTTTGAACCATTCATACAGGTTCATTTATATATATCAGTTGTCAAGCCACACTGATGAGCTGTGAAACAGCGAAACAGTCTGTGGATGACAATATATATATATATATATATATATATATATATATATATATATATATATAGAGAGAGAGAGAGAGAGAGAGAGAGAGAGAGAGAGGCATGGTGGAGTAATGGATAGCGGCTTGATTGAGGAATCGAGAGCAGAGTTCAAATTCCAGTCGAATCCATTACATTCACTTACGTGCTAATACCCTTGGGAAAGGTATTAATACTCTTCTTCTCCCTCCAGCTATGGCTAAATAACAGGACAGATTGGGTTCTATAGCCTTGGATGGCAACTGGTCTAGGAGAAGAACAACTCTGAATTCAAAACCTGCGCAGGGTCGTTTGGG
>CAHIKZ030000192.1:0-10000 GCA_903632075.3 Acanthosepion pharaonis | reverse complement strand
AATAAATCAAATTTCACACCCTGTATGTGTGTGTGTATATATATATATATATATATATTAATAGTAGTAATAAGCTTATAAGTATAAGAAAATATACTCATTCAGAAAACCTTCGGTGTCTTGATTTGCAAATAATCAAACAAATACCAAAGGGAAAAAAAAGGTATAATAAAAGAAAGAACCAAGAATATGTACGTCAGTCAAAAATAATCGTCTAGCATGCAAGTTCAAAGCCCAAAGAAAAAACCCCGATATGAGTAAGCAAAATAACTAAATAAAGTGCTCAATACAGTAAGTAGAGCAGACCTAATTAAACCTAGAGAGCCAGACAAACCTACAAAGTTTCACGTAAGCAGATCGTCAGGGAATATATATATATATATATATATATATATATATATATATATATATATATATATATATATATATATATATATATATATATATACATTTATATATTGTTGAAACAATTTTTATGACATTATTTCTTTATTACTATAAACGTTATTTTTAGTCGGTACTCATGTTTGAGTTGCAATGCCTGTTTTTTATTTCATAAACAGCTAAATTAATAACAAGCTGCCTTGATCAGCAAGTACTACTAAAGAAAATTTGTACCTTTGACAGAAATTGAACCTGTATACATTTTTTCCATTAGGGAAAACACGATTTTAGTCAAAGCATGCAGCTACCTGTTTGACCATGGAGACCAGCCTGACAGTGCAAGGTTTTTGCTTTCATTCATTTTAGTATACCCACTAAAAATAACATTTATAGTAATAATATATATATATATCAACATTGAAGTCAACACCTAGTTGCGACAATCTATTTCATGCTTAAACACAATCTCCAAGCCATGATGATTGCATATAAACTGTGCTCATTGGGTGTTGACCTCAATGTTCACTTTTATATTTATATACAATCTATTCCTGACATTGTGCACTTTAATCCATAAATATAGCATACCATAAAACTACATTTTATCATATATATATATATATATATGTGTGTGTGTGTGTGTGTGTGGATTCAAGTCAGGAGACTGACTTGGCCAATTGAGAGTACTAATACCATTATTTTCAAACCATTCCTTTGTAAGTTTTGCGGTATGTTTGGGATTATTTTCATGTTGAAGCACGAAATTCCGACCATGTCCTAAAGAAGTTGCAGATTTCTGAAGGTTCTTCACTAGAATCTCCCTGTACATGCTACCATTCATTCTACCATGGATAACTTGTAACATAAGTCACATCGTTCTCCCCACTACTGGAAAAGGTTTAGTTTGTGCTACAAATTCCCATTTTACATTAGTTGTGTAGTCATCTGTTTTGGTACTCCAGTAGAACTTAGAGAGTGCTGTGGCATTTGCATAATTTTTGTTGCTAAGTGTCATTTTGTGATGGTAGAAACGTTTTTTCCAATTGTTAGTAGTGGATTCAAAATTAAATTTCATCTGGTCATTGTGCTTGATGCTAGCCTTATATATGATTTCTTTACACATGCATTTACCGCTCAGGGGACAAAGATCACTGTTGTAACAATTGCATTTCTGATCATCAGGGCTACCATTCCTACTAGTGTTGTTTAAGTATTTGTTTAGGGTTACACTATTATGTTGGGCTAAATATCATTCAAGGTTTTTTTTTTGTCCAATTTTATTTTTGGGCTACATAGCAGTGTTCCTCCCATAAGAAATTTGTTTACAGCAGATAACAAATATTAATAGCCAAAAAAATATTTGTAATTAAATTAGTCATAAAATATTGGTAAATATTAATGAAATGAATAATGAAACAGTAAATATGAAATATCACTAATTAAAATTAGTGTGGTTCTACAGAAGGACACTGAGGATACCATGGACCGATCATGTGAGTAATGACAAAGTTTTAGGGAAAATGGAAACAAAAAGGAAACTAATAATTAACATTAGGAAGAGACAGTTGAGATTTCTGGGCATATAATGAGGATGGAGGGCTTGGAAAATCTGATACTCACAGGACAGAGAGCAAGAAGGACAGTAAACAATGCATAGCATATTTAGTAAGCTTGAGTAAATGGATGGTGGAACAGGTCTTGGGAAAAATAACAGAAAGACAAAGTTTATTAAGATCTACAAGGGACAGGAAGTTGTGGAGAACCGTGATCGCCTATATCCTGAAGGGACATGGCACATAAAGAAGAACAGAATATTAGAAATTAAAAGTTTCATCGAAGATGAAAGTCATGAATATTGATTTGACTAATTTATGATGCAACATTATTTATCTACATTGAAATTGTTAGTATAGATTAACTGGATCTTTTCAAAGGAAAATAATTAAATTTTTTTTAATACTTTCCCTTGTAATATAATCAAACTACAGGGCACCCCCACACACCCCACACCCCATAAAACAGGAAATTTGGTAGAGTTTATTTAGTTGTTGGAATTTTTGTTACAGTTATTTGAAACAAAAACAAAGAATAGAAATTTAGTTGCTTAAAACATAACAAAAACACAAATGTGAGATATGATATTCAAACTAAAGAATTCTGGCAAAATTTCTTGGTATTTTTTTAGTTCCCAAGTTAGATCTTTTTTTTAAAGAGAAAATTCACCTCGTGTTGAAAATTTGATAACTGCATCGTCATGGGACAAAAAATATTTAAAAAATTTATACCCTAGTTAAATTTTTTAATTTATTCATATAATGAAATATTTTTTTCATCATATAGTAAATCTAAAATTTCCTGTTTTTTTGTGAGGCACTCTGTAGTTTGATATTGTTTATACCAAAGTACAAGTCACCAGTATCTGTTGAGTGTTAGTACCATTGCCAGGGTAGGTCTTCTGTCTCATCATAGCAACTATAATAAAATGTATCCTACTTTATTATTTGCTGTTGCATTATCCTGAAAAGCAGGAATCAACCAATACATGAGATATATTGTAAGATAATGATTTCTTGGCAAAAGATTCATGGCTTGACCTGTTCATAAGATTGATTTATATCCAACTTTCTGTGGTATCAACTCTTTATATATTTTTCGCATTATTATTTTTTGTCTTCATTTGCATTATTTATAATCACACATCTTTGTTGGTATTATGACAATGTTTTGAATGTTTTGATCTCCGACCTTCTTCAGGTGACTGTTAAATTTTGAATTTAACTTTTTTTTATACACCAGATTGTTTTCATTTCACTGTCTACAGATAGCTAGTCTTGTTCTTTTTCTTTAGTACCACTTACTTATTGCTTTTTATCCTATATATCTATAAGTCTACCATTCACCCATGATTAGAATATTGCTGCCACATATGGGCCAGTGCTCCTACTATTTACCTTGAACTCCTTTAAAATCCAAAGAAGAATCAGCAATAAAATCCAAAGAAGGATCAGCAATATTATCAGTCCTGATCTGGCATCTCAGCTTCAGTCATTTTTCCATTGCTGTAAAGTTGACTTCCTGTGCCTTTTCTATAAATACTTTCATGGTAATTGTTCGGACAAGCTCTTTGCTATGCTACCTAGATGAGCATTGAAATCTCATCAATTTACAGTTGAGTTGGCTAGATGTAACCATAAATTCTATGCTAACAGTTTCATTTCTTGCACTTCATGCTTCTGGAACTCCCTTTCCGGCTCTATGCTTTCTAGCCAACTTTAATCTTCAAAAATTTAAATACAATGTCAATTGTTATCTACTCCCCTCCTGATTAGTCTTTTTGTTCTTGCTCATTAGTAATGTTTTAATTCTTCCACACCCTGTAATCCCTTGTGTCTTAGTGTCTTTACTGCCTCGAATGGGGGTGAAATCGATTAAAAAAATCTTTTCATCCCAAGCAAGGTGATAAAGCCACTAACATGCAAAGGGTTTCTCAGAGTGAAAGAAACAGAGGAAATTTTATTGAAAAGAGAGAGGATAATAAAAGACCAGGATTCAAGGAGACAGAAGATGAGATATTGCATTTATATTTTTGAAGATTGTAGTTGACAGGAAAGCAAGAAGGTGGAAGAGTGTTCCACATACGAGAAATGCGATAGTACTAGTCCAGTTACTACTAGTGTCAGAGTTTCTGCTTTAGGGATGGAACCTGTAATTACTATATTACCAAATTTACAAACTAATTCTTTAACTTTGTAGACTACTGTTCCACAGGAATTGGAAGACATATTGACTGAAATCATGTGATAATAACAATAATGATAAGGACATTAGTGCAACAGTAAATACCATATTTTCCAGCTTACAAAACACACTTTTTTCCTAAAAAATACCCTGAAAAATACAAATGTAAGGCAACGGCCAAGCTCAAGTAAGCTTGGACAGTCACTTAATTGGCTGACTGAGAGGGATGTGGATTTATATGTTGAGTCATTGCGCTATAATGTTAGCTATCTATCTAATTCAGCCTTTTATATGATGTAACCTCAGTACTTAGATGTTACAAGTATTTCCAAGATTATAAACCTTCCTGGAGCCAAGCCACAAGCTTAAACATGCTCTGTTTACTAGCAGCGGTGGGAGCCTTTCTGCTCTTGACTAGTATGTCATTGCCGTACAAACAAAATCAGATGAGTGATTAATGTAAACAATACATGGCGCCAGTATGTGAGGGACGCATGGTGAATGTGTTGTTGTATGAGAATGACTTTTCTTTTTTCTTAGAAATTTCTTTCTAATATTAGGGTGCATCTTCCAAACTGCAGCGTCTTGTAAGCCAGAAAATACAGCAATGTAATTAATGATAATTCCTTAAAACAGAAATGTAGAGAAGAAATACTTCTCTCTCCATTTCATGTTTTAAATGCCATGGATTTAAAACAGGGAGGAAATTATTTTCCACCCTGCAAAAGCTTTCTCACAGTTGAAACACTATGAGCATCTCAGTACTCGCTATTTCCATGGAAAGTGTTTAGACATACTACATTGCTTAGTTCTACCAAGTCTTACTTCACAGCTAAGGCCCAACATGTCATGTGCATTTTATTGAACAACCCTCGTTTCATTCATATTTCTTTGGTGAGATGTAAGTTCTACTCAAGCAGCTTCTTACCATGAACAGCTTCTCTGAGGAACCAATTTCCAAGAGGATGCTTCTCTAATCGCTACAATCTTAACTTGTTCAAGTCTAGGATTAACCGTTATCTTCCCCACATATCTGTATAAACTACGCCTTTTACTCTCTAACACTCTACTTTGAGTGGCTCCCGGACCTTGTACAGAGTGAACATCATTGTAAAAAGAAAAAAAAATCAAATATTTGCTCATTACATTTTATTGAATTAAAAAACAACAAAAAGAGATTTCACCAACATCAAAAGCAATCATTAAGATACTATCTTTCCACAATGTGACATATTATACTTTAATGTTTTCATAGAATTGTTAAAATGAACATTTGCAAGGTAGAATTTTTTGCAGACTGTAAGGAATATCTTATTATCGATGCTAAAAAGCCAAAAACAAATGGACATTACACAAAATTAAAAATCCTCTTAATCTGAAAATACATAGAATGAAGTATTGTCATAGTAGCTAATGATTACCCCAGACACATATGAGAGATTCAGTCTTGCATTCAAATGTGAGTCCAGGGCTGCACACACCAACAGGTTAACTGTAGTCGTAATCTAAACTTAAATAAAATAAAATGTCATGCATCAATTTTATTCAACTTTGAACTTCAGTCAGCCATTAGGTGTATGTAACCCTTGGCCCTCATCTGAATATGGACCTTACATTCTTGTGTATGATGTCTGAGAGAGACTGTCCTCTCTCTCCTCTAAGGTTGGTGCTTATATATCTATATTTGTCATACTGTTTTTTTCTTGCACATACCCATCCCATGTTCATTGTTCCTATGTCAGGGCAGCCACTAGCATTCTGAAGATGCAGTTCTGCACTTGGTAGCTAGGAGGTCATCTCTCAGGCCAACCAGTTGATGCACCTGGTTTCCCTGATGTCACATTGAGTGCAGAGTATATTCTGGTACGATCTGAGGTGAGACACATACTATGCACAGGTAAACCTTCTTTTCTTTTATTTATAATACAAAATTCTTTCTATAGTCTACAGCAGGGTTGGTCACATCCAGACAGTGAAGGAGGATTTTTGTTCAGCCTACCAACCTAACACCGAGACAGTAATTATCTAATTATTGTTGAGTACAGATACATTTGTTCACTTTAATGTTTTGATCCTTGGAAAAGTTACTTTGTATCCTCCTCAGAGTTTTTCATTTGTGTTTTTGTCTCGCAGTAAAACATCTATAGGTATCTGTATTCAATAACAATTAATGCATTTTTTTTTAATTATTTGTAAGTATATGTACTTGTGAAAACCTTTTTTCAAAAATGAAATATACTAAAAGGCATTTAAGAACAAGGTTGGGTGATGACCACCTGGATGATGTTTTGCTCCTGTCAACAATGAACATTTCACCTTATGTAGAGATGTTATCAAATAATAAAGAGAAACAAGTGGTCTCATTAAATAATTTGCTATTTCTAACTGTATTTTGTTTGTAGTAAGGATTTGCATTTTTTGTTAATTTTTATTCCGTTATTCCTGCAGTGAAATAAGGAACCTTGTTTAAATAATATAACATTAACTTTGTTGTCTTTTCTTTAAATCTCCAAACCAAGTCAGCCTTCTGGACAGAGCAGTCTGAGGTCAAGTACATTTGATATGATAACCCCCTCACTCTGAGACATTGCATAGCTGTCTGACTTGCTCCTTCCAAAAGGTTGCCGACCCCTGGTCTACAGTATCACCTATAAACAAGTACAGCACTTTTTTTAAAATAAAAACTTGATTTACTTCTCAACCAAACAATGCAGGATTCTATTATTCTATTATTTTTAGTGGAACATTGCACACTCAAAACAATAATTGTCAGGTTTTATTTATGAACAAATTCTACAGTATTGTAAATACAGCCTGTCTGAAGTTATTATGCAAATCATATACATCTCAATAACTCAAATTTGCTTTGAACAATTTTTTGACATCTTACTTCAGATGGACTGTATGTTACCAAAAGTTTGGAGATGTTATTGTTGTAGGGAAAATGAAGTAAAATCAATAAATAAAATAATAACGATAAAAAAATAAATAAATAAATAAATAAATGAATAAACTAATTAATTTTCCCATGATGCAAGTTATAAAGAAACCAGAAAGGGTTACTAGACACATGTGCTATTCTATGACCCCACTTCCAGAAATGACAGAATCTTTCTCTTTCTTGGCTTCAAGATGTGAACCATGCAGTGATAGTTTTCCCTAGTCCACTGATGACTGACATCTTTCCACTTTTGAATTAGATCATTCGGATATGTTTTCAGCAGCTCTACTGACGAAAAAGAGATTTGGTTATCGCAACTCAGTGGGAGGTAGACTTGAGCTCAACCATCTTTACCCATTCTGATCCTTACTTCCCATAAATTATTTCTGGACCAAAAAGGAAAACAGACATACTCAAGAGACATTTAGCTTTGTTTCAATACAGTCAACATAAAAAAAAATCAATGTCCGTAGCAGAAACTCAAGTTTTTTTTGCATGCTTCTTCTATCTTCTTTATTTATATACTGAATGGACACCTTCACCTAAAAAAATACATGCAAAACCTATAGCCTTGTTAACATCAAACCGTCTAAAAAGAACTACATTCCTATGATAAAAAGTTTATTGAGAATTCGAATTTCCTAAAACCATTTTAAGGAAAAGATTTTATTTCAATCTAGCAATAACTGTTCAGTCAATGAATGCCAAATGTCTCCTGTATAGAAACAGCTAATTTCAGTCGTCTCTGTTACGCAAATTGGAATATTTTCAATTATGTATAACCTAATTCTACAACATTGAAATTGTTGCTAAAAATATGAATGTTGCAATCCAGAAATGAGTTCACCCTATGAAAAAATATTGATACATCCACAAACAGAAATTGGATCATTATAATATGGACGGCAGAATCCAAATTTTATATGTTAGAAATTATTATTCACTTTAATTTGTTAAAGAAAATTCATTTCTAAGAAAGTTTTAACAGAGGTATTTGTTTGGCTTTTACTGAAGCCTTTAACAATTGTTTCATCATCCTTATTGTTATAATTTGGAAATTAATTAACACACAAATTATAATTAATTAATTAAATAATGTAAGAATTTCTCATTTAACTTTTTTAAAAATATGAATTAAAATGAAAACAGTAAACTTACTTGTAAAATCCAAAATAAGCAAATGGTAATAAATACAAAAATATTCAAGTATTTTTTCATTTTAATTGCAATGTTTGAACCAATAAATCTTCAAATTAGACATCAAGGTGTTTGCGTTAGCACTCTACAACCTTATATAATCATGAGCTGTTTATATAACCAACTGAGGTGAGTTATTTACATATGAAGTCACATAGAATATAAATAGCTACAGCTATTACCCATGAGCCAGTTGAGGGCATACTACTTCCTGTCAGTCTGTAACACTACACTACAATGGCATCACTGATATCTAAAGAACTGAATGGACAATTATCACTGGATAATTATGAGTATGCACAAGAGGGGCTTAGAATATGTGCAGCTAAAGCTAGAACAAAAAAGATGAAGGATTTGAAATCAGTTGGGGGAGAAAACCAGATAACTGATCTCTTCTTGACAACTGCTGGTTGTGAAGCCATTATAAAATTATCAGCAATTGTACACCCAAGACAGTTGGATGAAATGACGTTTGATGATATAAGTCAACTAATAGCGAAAGACAAAACAACCAAGAAAAGAAAAACTTGTGAATTCAATGAGAACTAAGTTTATGACTATTTCTCAAAAAGTTGAACAAGTTATCAAATATATTCTTCGTTTGAAACAGGCCACTAGACAGAGTTGAGAATAAGATAGACTTTGAAGATGAACCATGACAATCATTGGAGGAACATTCCTATAAAAAAAGAAGATCAAGCTCTCCTATATTCAGACAATCTCTTAAGGAGAAGGAGGAAGATAGTGAGGAAACAAAAACTCCCAGAAGAAAGACCAGGGAAAATAAGGGGATAAAGTCTTTTCAGTACAGGGAGATGAGGTGACTAATTTACATATGAAATCACAAAAACTATAAGTAGCTACACTTATTACCCATGAGGCAGTTGAGTACATACTACTTCCAGTGAGTCCCTAACACTATACTACATGAATAATATCATAGGTAGGATTTATTAAACAAATACATCAAAAGAATCATTTAGTTTAATGATTACATGTATATAGAAATGCTACATGTTCAAATAGGAGAAAGGGAGGAATAAGGAAACTGACATGTTAATATGTTAACATCAACTGAATTTAAATCTCGTTTAGAGAACCAAAATTTTTATTTTTTTATTTATTAGTATCCTCCATAATTTACCTTGACTTTCAGTCAGCCTGATGTATATTTATGAGTGTTCTTAAATTAAAAAATTCTGAAAACTATCAACATTTTGCCGTTTATAAATACTTGTTGCAAAATAAAATCCTTAAATTTGCCTTGATGAAGACCATTAGAGGATGAAACACAGTGACTAAAATAAGTTTTCCTTTTGTCTTTATTCCTAATGTCCATTTGCAGATATATTTTTAGTTATATCTAGAATTTTGTACACACACACACACACACACACATACATATGTACCTAGAGAGAGAGGAAGAAATTCAAAAACAATGTGTACAGTTGAAACAGAAGGTCTTATTAGATAATGGGAGCCTTCCACAGGCAGACATAAGTTGCCTCGTCCAGTGTTATATAAACAGCTGAGTGTCCCATGGCCAGATATATTTTTTGTATTTGTATCTCGTTGGTACGAGAATAAAGTAATTGAGAATTACTACTACCATTGCCGTTGTGTTTATTTTACATGGCACTGTGAACAGGATCTGGTGGATATGTAGGACTATCTTAACAAAATAAGACATGGCATCTGCACCAGGCAGAAACCTTGATTTGATTGAAACAAATGATAGAG
>CAHIKZ030000191.1:2735000-2762707 GCA_903632075.3 Acanthosepion pharaonis | reverse complement strand
ATAAAAAATATATACATATTTATATATGTATATATACACACACACACATATATCTATATATATATATAAATATGCGCATAAATAAAAACTATATATGAAAGGGATATATATATATATACACATTGCTTGAAATGCAGATAAATAAACAGTGTCAAATTTAAAACTATTAGAATTCCATTTTCAAGAATGATTCTTTTGAAAGATAAATAAAGAAAAAAATTGGGGAACGAGAAACGCATTTTAAAAAATAAACATTTTTTCATTATTATTATTTTATACTTAATCTGCCGATGATAAGACATATTTATACCCATAAATCCCTTATGTGGAAAAAAAGAAACTCCTTTACACCCCATTGTCGATATCCTTTACATTTATATCTGTATTTATTCATATTGTTCTAGAAGACGTAGCCATACTTGGCCGGGTATCAAAATGCCTGTAATAAACAGATTCACCTGAGTTAATTAAATTTTGTAAGCAAATTACAAATTGGAGATACCAAAATCAAACAAGTACAACATTTTAAATGTCTGGAAATTTTTTTATTGAAAATCAGAAGGCGCATTGGGATAGCGAAATATGCCTTCCAAAAGCTAAGTAGAGTATAAAGAAACAGAAAAAATATGTTAGAAACAAAGAAAAACAAAGTACTGAACTTTTATTCACTATTAGTCCTCTATGACAGCAAATGACGGTCAATCTCCTCACAGATGAAGAAGACACTTGAAGCAACAGAAATATGGTTCTACGGGAGGATACTGAGAATATCACAAACCGAAGATACAAGCAACGACGATGTTTTAGAGAAAACGAAGACAAAAAGGAAAATCATACTTAACATTAAGAAGAGACAGTTGAAATTTGAAGGTCAAGGGAAGAGTGCTTGGAAAATCTGATACAGAAGGACTCAGGAAAAGTACACAAACTACTTGGTGATCTTGTGTAAATATATGGCGCAACAGGCATGAGAAGAGATAGTAAACAGACAAAAGAGCCACAAAGAAAAGGAAATAGTGGTGAGCCATGATCTCTAACGTCCTGAAGGGATACGGTACATAGAAGAATCAATATCTTTAAAAAATATTTTGATTTAAGTTTGGTCCAGTAATGATGAATCTATGAAAATTGTTGTTTATAACAGGAGTCGGCAACATTCTTCTAACTGTTGTCCTACTTAGGATTTCAAAATCATTCAGCGTGCTAACAGCATACGTAATTTTTATACAGGTCAAGGTTAATATACCTGTTCTACACTATATTTATGTAGTAATATATAATATATATACTTTAGTATATATTAAAATTTAAACAGATAAATATCTTCTTTGCGTTGTAGTAATTATTGGTTGGACTTCGTGATGTCATTTCTGGCTGCGTGCCATTGAAAATTGCTTGGCGTTCCACTTGCGGCACGCGTGCCGTAAGTTGCCGATCCCTGGTTTATAAGAACTGAAAAACTATTTTTAGTTTCCCTGTAAAAAACAAATATTATATTTTAGAATATTATTTATATTATAAATATATTAATTTACATTATCTGCATACGGTCGATCGATGACCCGATTTAAAAATGCCGATCTAGTCTGTTGCATTTACTTTCGAACTAATGACCTTGGAAAACAGGAATTCATCTCTTCTCTCCTACAACAGCTATTTGGGTAAATAACAGATTCGACTGAGCGCAACTAATTTGGTTGGCAACCAATCTAGGAGAAGCAATACACGTAAATTCAAAGCTGTAGGGATGTGGCAATGGAAAACCACTATCTTTTGCCATGACACCTTTGGTGTTCATAGCTAATGAGAAAAATAAATCTGTGTAGACGCATACGAGCCAACTTCTTGAAGCCTCATGATAGATAGCCATTAAAGATATATATATATATATATATATATATATATATATATATATATATATGTGTGTGTGTGTGTGTGTGTGTGTGTGTGTGTCTTTTCACATATCGCAAAAAGTGTGATAGATAGATAGATAGATAGGAATAGAATGAATTATTATACAGAAACTAACACAATGAGATAGATAGATAGATAGGTAAGTAGGTAGGTAGGAATAGAATGAGATAATTATATAGAGATGAACAGAATGAGATAGATAGATAGATAGATAGATAGATAGATAGATAGATAGATAGGATCAAGTAGAGATAGATACTCTGATATAATAGGAGGTGCTGAAAATTCCTTACCTTGACCAAATTGGGATTCTAAAAGAAATCATACTTGGCTGGTTTATATATATATATATATATATATATATATATATATATATATATATATATATATATAGTGAAGTATGACTGAGTCTACTGCGTTCACTCGTAAATTCCTTTGGGAAAGACATAATTCCGCCTCCCCTGTCGCATCCCCAATTATGAGTAGATTATTTTATATTTTTTACCTGACCTTCCCTCTAAAGCAGGATGTGGCATATTGTCATTTTTTGCGGAGTCTTCATACGCATGCATATGGGCCAAGGACAAAAAGGACCCAGATTCCGTAACCACTGCCACGTTGGCGTCGATATTACACCTAGATTCACATCTCTAAGTGCAATGAGGAAGGTCCTGCCTCAGGATTGGAATCTCCAGGACCAATCGCATTCTCCCATCTTAAGTGAGGAAGAGAACCGATACTATGCTTTGATCCCGCTCAAAAAGGATAGAAGACAGTTTAGAACAATGTTCAAAAAACGAATGAACATTTGTGCAAAAAAAAAAGAATGAATGGCGAAGGGAAACTTTAAACAAAAAAAGCACTTGTATTAGGGAATGAAAAAATAAAAATGTCTTTGGAATAAAAATAAAGAAAGCGAGAAAACTTCTTCCACCAAAGAATATATTTTTACAATATAATCAAAGAATTTTTTCAAAGAAATAAATGAAAAACAGAAACTAGAACGAGAGAAAAAAAGGAAGAAAAATAAAAAATAACGAAGAAAAACGAAAGACAACGTTAGAATTAAAAAAAGTAACAAAAATGTTGGAAAAAAGGTTTAGTAGACATAAAGAAATAAAAGAGAACTTAGACTATAAAGTTTCAAAGAATTGTGACAACTGTTTCGCTAGTTAATACACATGTATAGACGCTACTCTATCATTACCAGTCTAAGAAGCGGTTTCATGAAATTGAAAATCACCTAATGTGGTTCGCTCTGCAAAGTTGATGAAAAAATCTCCCCCCAAAAAGTACAGCGTGTCCCAAAATAATTGATATCATTTAAAATGTGAATATCTGAGTAACTACGTGTCCCAGACAAACAAAATTAAATAACGTTGAACAATAAAATATATATTTATCAAAATTTGAGCAAGATATTCAAAGGGATGTAAATTTTATAACCGATTTCACAAGGCTTCACAAATGTTCAATATACGCACCACCCGTGACACGACACACGTTAAGTCGGCAGTCCAGTTCCTGCCAAACACGTTGTAGCATGTCTTGCGTAACATTCTCCAGCGCCTCAGTGATTATCTATTTCTAGGAAGAAGTAGGGTATAGACTTTTCATTTCCCGTAGCCCTATAGAAAATAAAAACACAAGATTCAAGTTAGGTGAACGTGGTGTTCATTTCAACAGAACATAGTCGTTATTACTGACACGCCTGATCGATCTTCCTTTGTTAAAATTTGAGGTCGTTTGAATGAGTATTGGCTGTGCTATTAAACTACAAAATGACGTCAATTCTTAAGAGTAAGTGTAATATACAGGGATACTCTGAATATTACACTTTCTCATTGCCGTGTGCCTTTTCTGTAACTACTTTCATGGTGAACTTTGCTCAGGGGTACCTCGATTATTTGAATTTAAGCGCAGTACTAGATTGGTGGCCGAGTGGTTAGAACGTTCGGTTTCCGCTCATGAAACCCGGATCGAATCTCAAATGGTCGATTTGTCAGGTAAATTCTTGATGTTCCCATCAGTCTGGAGCATTTGTCGAGCTTTAGAAAGTGCCTGAAAACCATATCACGGCGTTGAGTAAAATTGTGTAGACGCGGAACTCTTAGGGACCGTCGATGGTTGTGCTATCACGAATTCACAAGTCATCGTGACCAAATGTTTGGGCGTGTTGGCCTTGATCACGCTTCTCGCCCAGAAACTGTAACTAGTGTCTACTCAGCATAGTTGCAGCATCAACCACAGGTATATGTGAACAAACACAAAATGCAGCCAAAATGGCTGACCACTCGAATACGAGTGGCCATCCATTAATAATAAATAACTCGATTGGCGGCAATATTTCATCAATTTATAGTTGAAATTGCCAGATTTCTAAGCTAACACTTTCTTCTTTCTGGTACTTCTAGCGTGTGGAACTTTCTTCCGGATTCTTGCTTTGCCGACAACTTTGATCCTCAAAAAATTAAGTGCAGCGTCAATCGTTATCTTATTTCTTCTTAATACTTGTTCTTTTATTGTCCCTTTTCTTTAATAGTAATTTTTTTTCTCAAATTCACAGTAACCTCTTGCGTCTTAGTGGCTTTATTACCTTTGCCTGGGGTGAAATGATTAAAACAAATATATATTGCTTCCACATATGGTCCGGTGTTCCTGATGTCTATTTAAAGGTTCTTGATAAAATCCAAAGAATAATCAGCAATATTATTTGTCCTGACCTGGCATCTCAGCTTCAGTCATTTTCCCACCAGCGTAATGTAGCTTCCCTGTGCCTTTTCTATAAAGAATTTCATTTTAATTGTTTGAGTGAATTTTTCGCTATATTACGTAGACTTTATGAATTTAAGCGCACTACTAAATTGGCGCCAAGGTGTCATCAATTCACAGTTGAATTGGCTAGATGAAACCGTAAGTTCTATGCTAACAGTTCCTTTTTCTCGCACTTCTCACTTCTGGAACTCTTTTCCGGCTCCATGCTTTCTAGTCAAAAATTTAAATGCAATGTCAATCGTTATCTACTGTCCACTTGGTTACTCTTCTATTGTTCTCGCTCCTTAATAATGTTTCTTTTTTTTTTTACTTATTCTTTCACACTCAGTAACCCCTTGCGTCTTAGTGGCTTCGCTGGGGAGGGGGGTTAAATGATTAAAAAAATAAATTAATGCATATAAACATAACCAATTCTATATTGCAATAATTGGTGACATCCAGTCAAGTTTTTGTTTGATTTCAGACTCTTTCTTCTCTTAAGTGGATTGGACAGAGGTGACCTGGACAGAGATGATCTGGACAAAGGTGACCTGGACAGAGGTGACCTGGACAGAGATGATCTGGACAGAGGTGACCTGGACAGAGGTGACCTGGACAGAGATGATCTGGACCTCTAACAGGATCTATTGTCGGTGGTCGAAATTTTAGCAATATAAGATACGCAGGTGACTTTGTGTTCATGGTAGACCCAGAAGGAAAACTACAGGACCTCCTAGACAAGTTAAGAAAGGAAATCGAGATAAAAAGATGAACCCTCAATTGCAAAAAGACAGAATGTGTGGTTGCCAACACGAGAAAAATCACAATTGACCGAGTCTGGATATTCATTTATTTGGCGAGAGCTCTAACAGAGGATGGAAAATATGACACTGTGATCCGAACGCACATCGGACAAAGCGAAAGATACCTTCAAAAAACTAAGAAATATAAGAAGAAACGAAGAAAAACGCACTGAATTGCGATTTAATATCAATCCACGTCTACGGTAGTGAATGCTGAGCAATCTCCTCATAGAGGAAGAGAATACTGAAAGCAGCTGAAATGTGGTTCTGCAGAAGGATACTGAGAATACCATGGACAGTGTGCTTAACACTTTGAGCCTTGACCACCGCTTTACCGGTGGTAGAGGAAAATGCTTAATGCTCAGCTACCGTAAACACTATTTTTATATCTACCCTGAAACATTACATACCAATTATTTGCGGATATTGACTCAGGAGCTCAGACAGAAGGGTTAAAATTGTTCAGGAACGCATGGCTCAAAGGGTTAAGCAACGAAGAAGTCTTAAGCAAAATGGTAAGATAATGGATGCTTTTCTGTGGAATCAGAAACAAAGAGCTTACAATTCTGGGATATTTGACACTCACAGGTCATTTCGATCGCAGAGGAGACAGGGTAAGACAGGGGGCTACCTACCTGACGTTTTTGGTTTCATGGGAGTAGGATGAATGCTAAAAACATTAATAAGAGCTAACGTTATTAATGATAGAAACTTGTGGAGAGTTATAATCACCGACGTCGTGATACAGCCTGATCTATCTAGGAATTTGATACAGTCACATACCGTAAGAATATATATATTGACAAACTATTCTCAGACATTGGCTGCCTCCAGAATGACCTCCGGAATTTGATGCAGGAACGTGATGGATGACATACACGTATCATGGGTGACCCAACTAGCTTGACCTGTCTAGAATATAAAGATAGACGAAAAAAATCTTTTCAAGAAAGCATATATCATATCAAGAAATATATTTTAAAATAAAGCGTGTAGGAAAGACAGAAACTTAATCAAAGAAAGAAAGCTAAAAGGAAGAAAGAAAGTAAAAGAAAAAAGCGGTGAAAATAAAAGTAAAAGAAAGAGAGAAAGAAAAAAGAAAAGTAAGCGAAAACTCTAATAAAACCATTCGAAAAAGGAAAAAGTAACAGAAAGAAAGAATGAAAAACAGAAAGCAAAAGAAAAAGTAACAGAAAAAAAGATGAATGAACGAATGAAAATGGAAGAAAGAAAAAATCATGAAAGAAAAAATAAAGGCCTGAAAGAAAGAAAAAGAAAAAACGAAAGAAAGTAAAAAAATGAAAGATATTTTAAAATAAAAAATCACTCGAAAAAAAAGGAAGTAAAAGAAAGAAAAAAGAATGAAAAAGAAACGAAAGAAAGTAAAAAGAAGAAAGAAAGAAAAAAAAGAAAGAAAAAGAAAAAAGATGAATGAATGAAAGTGGAAAAGGAAAGAATAAAAAAATACAATCATTCTCGAAAAAAAAAAAGGAAGAAAAAAAAGAAAGAAAAGAAAGAAAGAAAAAAAGAAAAAAAAGACAATGGAAAGGAAAAGAATGTAAGAGAAAATACAAAAAAAAAGAGAAAGAAAGAATGAAAGAAAGAAAGAAAGAAAGAAAGAAAGAAAGAAAGAAAGAAAGAAAAAAGAAAAAGATGAATGAATGAAAGAAAGACCAAATGGAAGGAAGGAAAGAATGTAAGAGAAAATACAATCATTCAAAAAAAGAGAAAGAAATAAAGAAAGAAAGAAAAAATGGAAGAAAGAAAGAAAGAAAGAAAGAAAGAAAGAAAGAAAGAAAAAGAAAAGAAAAAAGATGAATGAATGAAAGAAAAGGAAAGAAAGAATGTAAGAAAAATACAATCATTCAAAAAAGAGAAAAATAAAAGAAAGAAAAAAAAATGAAGAAAGAACGAAAGAAAGAAAAGAAAGAAAAGAAAGAAAAAAGATGAATGAATGAAAGAAAGACCAAATGGAAGGAAGGAAAGAATGTAAGAGAAAATACAATCATTCAAAAAAAGAGAAAGAAATAAAGAAAGAAAGAAAAAATGGAAGAAAGAAAGAAAGAAAGAAAGAAAGAAAGAAAAAAGATGAATGAATGAAAGAAAGACCAAATGGAAGGAAGGAAAGAATGTAAGAGAAAATACAATCATTCAAAAAAAGAAAATAAATAAAGAAAGAAAGGAAAAAGAAAGAAAAAAGAAAGAAAGAAAGAAAGAAAAGAAAAAGATGAAATGAAAGAAAGAAAGACCAAATGAAGGAAGGAAAGAATGTAAGAGAAAATACAATCATTCAAAAAAGAAATAAAGAAAGAAAGAAAAAATTCTTGAAAAAAAAGAAAAAATGGAAGGAAGGAAAGAATGTAAGAGAAAAATACAATCATTCAAAAAAGAGAAAGAAATAAAGAAAGAAAAGAAAAAAATGGAAAAAAAAATTGTGAAAAGGAAAGAAAAACTCAAAATGGATTCTTTCAAACAAGACTGGAGTAATAAAAAATTGTGCTACATGACAATGATTAGCAAGCGAGTCCAGCAAACTCTGAGCTGTAACTTCCATCTTCAGTGTTTGCCATATATTGCCTTGGACTCAAATAATATGAGTTCGATTCTTAGTGGCTACCTCATATTTATTTTTCGAAAAAATGCTAAGATTTGTAAATAGAATAACTGCCTAAAAAATGAAAAGCAAAAGAAAAAATGGCTGAAACTAGGACCTTGCAATCTGATTCAATGTTTTCGGTGAAGTCAAAAACTAACACAAGGAGGCAGGATTTTCCATTTCAATAGCTTTCGTAAGACGATATTTGATGCGTAGATGTGAATGTTTTCGTTTACATTTTACGAGGTCAATGCAAACGGGAACAGACTTTTTGAGTGGCAGGCGATAACGAATCAAAACACATAAAGATAAATAGCTCTAAAAAAAATAAATAAATAAAACAACACCAGTATTCATGCACGCGTGTATGTGCATGTGAGTCTGTCGAGGCTGCAATGGATGGAACAGCTTCTTAAACTTTTCTCTCGGCGGTAAAGTTAGCGAGTGATTTAATAAAGAGGGCTTCTCGAGTGCGCGGGCTGGTGGACGTAATACTGTGTATTTAAAATAAAAACATCTACATCGAGCACATATCCTCTAAAAAATAACTTTCGAGTAATACAATGTCGGATTAATGTATATATATATATATATATATATATATATATATATATATATATATATATATATATATATGTGTGTGTGTGTGTGTGTGTGTGTGTGTGTGTGTATTTCTAAAGAATTAATGGTCTTTCATTTTAATCCGACATTGTATTACTCGAAAGTTATTATATATATATATATATATATGTGTGTGTGTGTGTGTGTGTTCACTTAAGATGAGAACGAATAGAGTACAATTCCAACGTTCGTAACATTCAATTTAAAAGAGGGCTCAATACAAAGTAGAGAAATATTATTTATTTTAGGTTATTATATTGTAAACATGTCAAAATCGCTACACAATTGCAGTTGTGTTTCTACGCATATCAGTGCATCTCATCAGGCGATTGTAAATTACTGGCGAGTGAACGATTTATTTAGATTTAAACGCAAAATACATCCTCTTTTTTTTTGTAAAAAGAATTTATATTTTGCTTTTAAATTTAAATAAATCGTTCACTCACCAGTAATTTACATTTCCAATTCGCCAAACAGTACTTTGAATATACGCTCTTTTAGCGCTAGAGGGCGTCGTCAGTGATGTTCTGATTTGGATCATTGGGCAGTTTCGGATCTTTTAAACATCATACTGACCTCACCAAGTCGACCCCATCAGAGCTGATCGGACTCTGATACGCCCTCTAAAAAAGCTTGTAGACATTGACTTCTATAAATATACACCGTTATCACGCAATGGTGTGGACTCTATTTAAGTTGTTTACGGGGATTTTTTCCTTTTTTTTTCATTTTTTAGTGGACACCCTTTCATCGGATACTTAGAAGGTAATTTTGTTTTCCGTTTTTACCCACTTCCCATCAAGTTTCATTTCACCAGCTAATAATTACTATTTACAGAGATAATAATAAAAATTCGGCCATAAAAAAAACTAAAAAAACTCGTTTATACGATTAAAATGAATAAATAAATTACAGCGAATTAAACCGAGAGTGCTTATAAATATAATAAAACGTTTAAAACATGTTGACGATTAAAAAAAAAAAAAAAAACCTTTAATCTATCGATTATAAAATTAAATTTATGTTTTTAGATCGTCAGAATAATATCTGGAGCTTTGAAACATGGTCAGAAGATGATATGGATTCTCTATTCGAAATTTAATACTTTTAGGTCTGATGGTCTTACACACTTGAGAAACGTAGGTGGAAGATATTTTTATGATTAAACGCGGGGTGTCAGGATATAGGGTTTACATCGGTGTCTGTCCGTTTTTATCGAATTAAGGGAGTTATAGATAGTAACTCTTATCTGGAAATATTAGAAATAATTTTACGCTGAAAGACTCAGTCAATCGTGAATTCTTCAACATGATGCCAAGCCCGAAAGCAATGACTAGGCGCATTCAGATCCTACAGTGACAATGACAATAACAATTAGTTGCTTCGCTAGCCAGCCTAATGGTTGGATTGCAATCACATTATGTACTTATGGCAAAAGGAAGAAAGTAATGACCTACACGATAAGCTGACAAATGCGAATGATCGCGACAAGAAATTATGATAGAAATTGTGGGGAAATCCCATTGGAAGCAATAAGGTATCTATCTGCAACGATCTTCTTTTAGGTGCTGTGCCCCTTTAGAACGTAGGCGATCATGGCTCTCACCTACTTCCTATCCTTTGTAGCTCTTAGTAATGCTTGTCTTTTCGACATCCCTTTCCAACATCATTTACACAATCTATTTACACAAGCTCGTTAGCTAGGTCTTGATTTCGATACGCCTTGTGGATGTTAAATTCTCCAAGTCTTCCTTACGTTGGGCTAAACGGCGATATCACTTTGAAACACCGGTTACCGTAAGATTGTAGAAGTTAACCATCGCCGTGTCTTGTTCATTACTTAGATGGGTGACCGCTTAGAAATACGTGGTGTTGTAAACTTGGATGTGTGGTGGGTGTAAAATATAATGGCTCGGAATTGTTAATTAGACAGCCGTGTATCAATTTTAGTTATATTCATTTACACGCAAATATCTTTGGGAAAGTTATGATTTCACCTCTTTTCTCTCGGACTTGTATCACTGAATCGGTATTATCTAAAGGATATTCTTACAATCTGGCTTTAAAGCGTAAAAAAATCGAATCACCCAATCAATTCGTTATGCGTTGTCTGTTGACTTTTGTGATTTTGAGTATATGTTCTTTTTGTTTTCATTTTCTTTAAAACTTGCTCGTTGTTTACATGCTCCATCCATGGTATTCTCGGCATACTTCTCTAGAACGACATTTCTGTTGCTTCACGTTTTCTCTATTTCTGTGAAGAAATTGTCTAGCATTCACTGTCATATATATTGTTGTAACCAAGTAAATGTTTAAGAAATAACAAAACAAGAGATAAATCGTGTACTGAACAGAAAATACAACAGAATAGTTTTTCACGACTTGGGAGTGTGTGTGGCGGTTGACCAGCGTTCAATTTATACTACTGTTGATATTTAGTAGCCCCCTCCTCTACGAGGGTAGATGTGGCACAAGGCCAAGTTTAACGTGTGTCACCCGAGCCCGTAGGCTCGGCCAAAAAGTCCCCGTAGAACCCGCATAAACAGGTTCGGATCTGTCTACCTCCCCGGACGAGACTCTGCCCTTCGAGACAGCATCATCCGGGTTCCTCTCTGACCAATGGAAGAGTTCGATAGAATTTGTGAACTATCACAGCCTCAGTAGAACAATCTATACAACTATTCCCCTGAGGATTACTTTCCTACTAATCTTATAGTAAGTGGAAGAGTCCACAATAGACTGATTAGAGAGAGGACACCACAACATATATGATATTACATAGCGGTTTAGTCCTATTTTCTCTTAGTATTAGTAATATTTCTAAAGCTAAACAAAGTACTGACAAAGGAAAATTTTGTTGGAAACAAAGTACTGAACTGTTATTTAATATCGCCCTACCTATATGGCTGAGAATTTTCCTCACAGATGAAGAGGAAACTTGAGGCAACAGAAATAGTAACAAACTACCCCCATTCCCTCCATATTCCATTGGTGAGAAGTAAGTTCCAATCAAACAGCTTCTTCCCGTGAACCACTGCCCTGTGGAATAGACTCCTAAGAACATGTTTCCCCGATCACTACAATCATAACCTGTTCGAGTCTAGAGTCAACTGTTATCTTCCTCTGCTATCCATGTAAACTACCCCTTTAACATGACTCTCTACATCCCGGGCCTTGTACAGGGCAAACTTTATTGTAAAAAAAAGAATAAATGAAAACCAGTAATAAGGAGTGCCAGAGAAAAGCAAATGATAACAAAGTTGCAGTATGAACTCTGGTAAAGACATGCAATGATAACAGCAAAATTGCAATATGAGCACTGGTAAAAAATGGTTGCTGAAAGCATTAGGTTTAAGTTTAAGGACACATGGCACAGTGGATAAAGGCGTTGGTTAGATCCTGTGACAGACCCAAAGAAGGTGAGTTCAATACCCGGTTAAGGCAGTGGAGAACTTTCAGAGGGAAAACTGATAACTGACATCCATCAAACATGGCACGTGGAACTAGACCACCTGAAGATGGCCAGAGCGTACAACGGCTGAAACATTGTGACAAATATGGCGACAAAGATGAGGACAATAGTCCGACTAATGTAAATACTGTACATAATACCTCATCTCAGAAATATAGACAGACCAGTTATTTTGTGTAAAATATGTCCAGAATGATTCTCAGTATTGCAATATTTAACTACGGTAGATCTATTAGTATTGTTTAAAGCCATGGTCGTATTAACTAGGAACTATATGAAAAAAATCAGGTTTTTCACAAAATATTCCAGGAGCGCATTATAAATGAATTCGCCTTATATAATAAATTCCGAATTCAAAACCGTCCGGAAATCCACGACAAACTACTCCACTACCTTTCCCAAGAATTTATGACACTTAAAAGATAACAAGATAAAAGAAGTCTATCCCGAGCATCTACGTCCTTAAGAGACATGGCATTAAAAACACAAGAATTAAGTAAATATTGAAATAATCTTACTTTTTGTAATAAAGTGATGAAAGAGTAACATTATTAGATAGTAACAACGAATAATGGCGACAAATTTATGTCATTTTTAAGCATAAAGTACAACTTCTTAAATTTTGAGGCTCGCTCGTAAAAAAAAGTGAATCTTTCTTCTGAGGGGGATTAATTTTATATTGGAATTCATTAGTTTTTATTTAAAATGTGACGAAAGAATAACATTACCAAATAGTCAAAATAAATGTTCAAAAATATGGCAGATTTGTGTTTCATGGCCAGAATTATTACAGCAACGTCCATGAAAGGCTTATTCCCACTTCAGCCTTGACATTATTTAATTTTGATGTGCCTGAGTGGAATTGGCGATTCGAGTTCAAATTTCGACCGAGTCTGTTGCGTACACTGACGACCCTTGAAAGACATGAATTAATTTCTTTTCCCACCATCCAACTATTAGATAAATGTCACAAAATAGACAGAGTTCTTTAGTCTTGGCTGGCAGACCTCCTAAATAAAAGATTACTGTATATACTTGAGTATAGTTCGACTTTTTATGATCAGTGCTTTACACAAAATTAGGAGGTCGCATTATATAAAGGAAATTTTGTTAAAGAAGTTAAGAAACATGCATTTTCAGTGACAGGTTACACTATACACAGGTAAACTTTGTCTAGAGGGTTTAAAATTCATGCATTTTCTGAGGCAGTAACGTACCTCGTAAGCTTGCATTCTGATAAAAAAAAAGTTTGTTATTGGAAAGGCAATACCTCAGCGATGTAAACACTTGTGAAAAGAAAATGAACGCAGATTTAAGATAGGAAAAAATCTATGAATTCTTCATTTATATAAAGTATTTGTTCATTTTAAGTGGCATACATAACAGATGGGCTTTTGTTCTTCATGAAGCGAGAAAAAGGGAAGAAACTCAGGCTACGTAAGAGGTAGGCCCAGGGTAAAGGAGCTACCGTAGTGAGGCATGAATAAAAACAAAAGTATGGTATCTAAATCTTCGTATCAGATATTTTGCTGTAAATGGTTTTTCTCACTAGCTTAGGATATCTTTGCACCAAAAAGAATGACAACCATTTATTTGCTATAAAATATATCCAGGATAATGCCTAGTACTGCAGTATTTGCCTATGGTAGGCCTACTAGTATTGCCCAGAAACTGGGATCGCATTATACACAAACTATATAAAAAAAAAAAAATCAGGTTTTTCACAGAAAATTCATAGGTCGCACTTTAAGTGAAGTCGCCTTATACACGAGTATATACGGGATATGAGTTTCTTGTCATCAAAATAAAATAACAGGAGAAATCTGCCCCAAAAGGTCAAAAGTGAAACAAAAACAGAGAAAGCCAGGCTGAGCGATATCCCTATGATAATCTGCTTCTTTATTTCTGAATATCGTTTTGTGTTTTAGAAATAAAGAGACTCTTTCTCGGTCGATGCAAAGAATAAACCAGAAGTCTATTTCTCTGTATTGTACTCGTCTTTGTTTAAACTCTATAGCGAGTCAGGCTACTGTGAAATATGTATTGGCTGTTTTATACAATAGCGTGTTCGTTGAGTATATCAAAAGCGAGCACGCACATAAAATAAGGCATAGAGACCTGTATGTCTGCATAATTTCCAATTTGTAGATAAGAAAATGGCTCTGAAAAACGCGAAGCATTCATTCTTCACGCAACATTTCGTCTGCAAGTCGGGTTGTTTCTCGTATCTTTTTAAAAGACTTGCCGTTCTACAGCGAATGAGAAAGACAATTTTGCATAACGCTTATATTTGGATTCCATCTTTCCATCGTTTCCTTTTCTAAGCCATTATCCTCCTTACACCGGTTAGGAAGGTAGGGAGGGGGTGCTTCCTTTATCCAGTCAGTTATTTCGTGCGCTCTCATCATTGTCATTATCATCACGCTGCGTTGGCAGACTAGTCTAATGGAATTGTTGTTTTCAATCGAACCGAATACGATTGTCGCATTCCATAGTGTCAAGCAAATTTTAATCTTTAGAAGGCAATTTTCAGGGATACAGGTACTGCTGGGAATAAAAGACATTTTCAATGTTTTTCTGTAAGTCTGAGAATCTTACGGAATTACAGTGAAAAATATAAATATTAGGAAGAGACATTATAGAACCAGCATCGGCATCCTCTTTATAGACCGCATCACAAATTAGTTTGGTTTATTTTGTTTTACGGCATATCAATGGGTTATTTAATACCGACAAAATTTTTATTGCTGGCGACATTCTTTCTTCAAAGATGCATTGGGGGTAATATTGTTTTTCAAAAAATGTATTGCTGGTAATATTTTTCCTCAAAAATGTATTGCTGGTAATATTTTTCCTCAAAAATGTATTGCTGGTAATATTTTTCCTCAAAAATGTATTGCTGGTAATATTTTTCCTCAAAAATGTATTGCTGGTAATAATTTTTCATCACAAATTTATTGCTGGTATTAAAACCTATTTTTACACTTTCACAGTGTTTTGACCGAGTTTGGGGGTTAACTTATTTGCCCATAGCTAGGAGCCTAACGGGTGCTACCACCCCGAATCAGGGTGGACCTGGGAACCGCAGCAATTAAGAGGTGGTTTCAAGCTCCTCAAAACCTCCTGATCAGAAGCCTTGCTGTCGGATGTAGTTTATCGTCATACCCAGGACGGTAGAGATTGTCGTCTTCCCCGATGCTTTTAATGGTATGCAGTGGTTTACATGCCCCCTCAAACACCAGCCTGAGCATTTCTATGCCTCAGCGCCATGTTCCACCTGACTTCAGTTTAGGGGAGGAAGGTAACTATTTATCCATAGCTGGGGTCCAAACAGGTGCTACCCGGGTCAGGGTGGACCTGGGAACCGCAGCAATTAACAGGTGGTTCCACGCTCCTCAAAACCTCCTGATCAGAGGCCTTGCTGTTAGACGTAGTTTATCGCCTTAACCAGGACAGGGGTGTAGTTTAGCGTCTTACCCAGGACAGGGGTGTAGTTTAACGTTTTTACCTAGGACGTCCACATCACAAATGTTGCAGTGTGAGATACCATAAAAGATAAAAGAAAAGATAAAGAAAATCAGGCTTGTTGGAAGACTTTATACACACCGTCAAGAAGAGAAAGTAAAATGATATGGACATATCCTCAGATCCTTCACAGAGGCATTAGCACACAACCGAGACATATGGAAGTAGTTTGTCAGGTACAACCCGATCATGTGACTGATAATGATGATGCTGTGCCTAATAGAACAGGTCAAATACGATGATATATAAATTATTTTATCTCGTTTAATCTTTGTATCCACCGTTTGAGAAAGCGATCTATTATTTGAAAATATGGAGCGATAATTGGGTAGATAATCTTCTTATTCCCTGATGGATTTGCTCCTGTCAGTCTTCGAACGGAACATGTCGCTGGATTAAAAAGAAAAATCGCATACAAATATAGATGATACTTGTTGCGTTCTGTGTGGTCTCGGGATCCCCGCGCTAATAATAACATCGGTATCAACAAAAAGGGCCATTTACTTTTGGCATCGGTTTTATCAAGAGCCGCAGCTTGAATTCTAAGTGGCCGCAGGAGTATTGTCGTGATAGGAACATATGTCGCATGTGGGCTCAGCGTTCCTCCGTTTGTGGTATTAACTGGTCGCAAATTTGGGTGTGGGATGCATATCGACGCTTCAGAATTCTTGTGACCCTCTGTTGAATTCGTGCAGTTTTGGACTTATATTCAAAAATCAAAAACTTCAAAAAAGCAATCCATCACTGTCACGAGTCACTCTGGCGAATCGCTGACTATTCTGGCACTGGCCTTCGCATTCTCTAACATACTGTCCTATAGATATTCTTGCGTTTGGCGTATTAAACCGAAATAATCCTAGATCTACTCATAAAAACAAAGAAAAAATACCCCATTACATACTAAGAAAAACTCCACAAAATCCAAAGAACATTATCCTTAACATAATTATATTCTACAGATGGCTCCAGAAACAAAGGAAGAACTCGTGTGCAGCCGTTTTCGATTAAAAAAAGAAGCGAGGAAATGCCACACAAAAGACGTACCCATTTTAGTGCCGAAACCTGTACAAGAGATATGGCAATGATCATCATTTCAAAGAAAAATTTGAAAAGATTTATTGTCTTGTCACACTCTCTTTCCGTGCTATTGCTCTTGAAAAATAAAAAAAAAATAAAAACAGATCTTTAATTGTTAAACAGACTGTTCTGCGTGCAAGTCAGGAATAGTTGTGCCAAGTTGGATTCCAAGATCTAACAGTAAATGAACGAGCGAACGACAGAACCCGGCAGTCCGTGATAGATTCATGGTCCCCGAGGATCAAAATTAACAAACTATTCATAAATATATATTTATATATAGGGTAATTGAAAAGTAACTCTCTCCCATCTTGTAAAAATTATAGTTAGACGGGAGAGTCCATCATACACATTATACAGTTATTTTTCAATCACCCCATATATATATATATATATATATATATATATATACAAGTATATAATTGGTATATACGGAATGAATTCCAATAACCAACAATTACTATTCTTAAAAGAGTGCTCAATACAAAGTAGAGCAGATATAATTATTTTTTATAAAAAAAAATGTATAACATAAATATGTTATAAAATCACTACAAAAATAGCCATTTTGTTTCAACACCCTCGGTGTCTTAGCAAGTTGAATATAAAATAAATGGTTTTAAAAGTTTTGAATTAATTAACGATCCTTCGCTCGGCGAAAACATTGTTACAAAAGCTAGAATGACCAATCAAAACCTAAGTATGGGAAGATTCAAAAGCTTGACAACGAAATCATGTTATAATAGCTATTCAGATCTTTAAAATACGGGTAATATTAAAAAAGAATTTATTCTAACCAATGATTATTAAATTATATGATAAAATTTGATATTAAAATTAAAAACTGCCAATTTTAAAATCCAAATTTAATCACTATTAAATTTAAAAACTATAAAATTACTGAGGAAAAAAGAAAAAATACATATGTTATTCAATTTATTTCTTCGTTGAAATTACGTTAGAACAAACGCTACAATATCCGGCCATCCGACAATACTAGTATAAGAATAGAATAGATAGGGCTCGACATATAAGAATAGAATAGATAGGGCTCGACAAATATTGGTATACTGGTATTGTCGGATGACCGGATATTGTAGCATCTGTTCTAACGTAATTTCAACGAAGAAATAAATTGAATAACATATGTATTTTTTCTTAGATATTAGTATTTTTTTCATAAACGATACTAATAAAAGTAAGTTTGAATGATTTTTTAACGACGGCTTATCAATGTCTTTTCAGGTTATTTAAAGCCAGAAAATGTAGATTTTAAGAATGTCTTCTTTTACTTTTAAAGATAATAATGGTTTAGTGATACAAGGTTTACTATTTAACCCATAGCTGGAGGGAGAAGAGATGTTTTCATACCTTTTCCCAAGGGTATTTGCGCGTAAATGAATATAACAAACCCAACTGGGACACATTTCTCGTGCCATTATCCATCACATTACATGTCATTACCAAACTCTCACCCATCTAGATACTGACCAGTGTCAACATTACTTAACTTCGGTTTTTCAACGTAATATGTCCATAAGGCAATAGTAAAAGAAATAAATATAAGGAAATAATGGACAAATGAATTAATGAACGAACATGAAAAATATGAAAGAAACGAAGAAAAAAGTGAATGCGAAAAAGAAGTATGAAAGAGAGTAAATATTAAAGAAAGAAAGAAAGTTAGATAAAGAAAGAAAGAAGGAAAAGAAGGAAAGAAAGAAAAAAGAATGAAAGAAAGAAGGAAAGAAAGAAAAAGTAAGAAAGAAAAAAGAAAAAGAAAGTAAGAAAGTAAATGCAAAAAGAAAAAGAAGGAAAGTAAAGAAAAAGTACAAGTAAAAGAAAAAGAAAGAAAGAAAGAAAAAGAAAGAAAAAGAAAGAAAGAAAGAAAGAAAAAAGACAAAGAAAGAAAAAGAATGAAATAAAGAAAGAAAAGAAAAAAGAAATAAATAAAAAGAAAGTATGAAAAAAGAACAAAGAAAGAAAGAAAAAAGAAAAAAAGAAAGAAAGAAAAAGAAAGTGAGAAAGAAAGAAAAAGATAGAAACTAAGAAATCAAGAAAGAAAGAAAAAGAAAATAGGAAAGAAAGAAAGAAAAAGAAAGTAAGAAAAAAGAACAAAGAATGAAAGAAAAAAAAGAAAAAAGAAAGAAAGAAAAAGAAAGTGAGAAAGAAAGAAAAAGATAGAAACTAAGAAATTAAGAAACAAAGAAAAAGAAAGAAACAAAGAAAAAGAAAATAGGAAAGAAAGAAAGAAAAAGAAAGTAAGAAAGAAAGAAAAAAGAAAGAAAAATTAACAGAAATGAAATCGATGAAAAAAAACAAAAAAACAAAACAAAACGTAAAGTAAAGCATTGAAAAGGAATTTTCCATTCTTTGAGCCAAATTGTTTAAATTAAAAGCAGAAGGCGTGCCAGAAAAAATATTTCCCGTCAGAATCCATCTTGCACATTTATAAATCTACATTTCAACCATGCATTGAATACCTGACCTACTAGTTCTGCTATATATATCTACAAAATCCAAAATCTCTAATGTAATCAATCCTGACCAAGAATTTCAACTTCACTGATTTTCACACCGACGATTGTCGTTCCTCTCTGTCTTTTCTACAAATATTTTCATGGTAATTGTGCTAACGAACTTTTTACCATGGTGCTACGATTACATGAATTTAATCGTGCTACATGATTGCCTGCTAGGACTCACCATTTTACTGTTGAACTAGCTAGATGCAACTGCCACATCCACTCTAACAGCTTCTTTTCTCGTACTTCCCTTCTGTGGAACTCCCTTCAGATTTATTGCTTTCCTGATAAATACAATTTTCTAAAATTTAAATGCAGCTTTAGCCGCCATCTTCTGTCTTCTTGAACCCCGTTCTCTTTTGTCCTGTCCTCAATCAGTTTTCTCATTCCCTTTCATTTTCAGTCCTTGTACGCCCCCCCTCCCCACGATCTAGTGGCATTATCGCCTGGCTTGCTGTAAAATGATGTTTTTTAAAAATCACAAGAAATCTTAGATAAAGCATAACTTTCCAAACTGTTTTTTGGTGGAATTTATATTCTTATAAATCGAATAAATTACTTATATTATTTACATTATGCAGACTGTTATCCTCTAACATGCCATATTGTCGTTGTACGCTCCAGTCTTCTTCAAGTGACTGAAATTTCGAACCGAATCCTTTATTTCGTCCACTGGAGTAAATTGTTATATATTATAACTACCGGGTGGCAGTCTCATCACATCGCCTGAAGATGAGACTGCCACCCGCTAGTTATTGAAGTTAAACCTGAACACTGCTGACCAGTTTCGAAGCATAGTCATTTCTGTGTCGCGATGGAATCATATTTTTTTAAAAAAATAATTATAATCTAGGCACTACTTCTCTATCGAGCACTGTTTTTTAAAAATAAAAAACAAAATACTAAAGTACTTCGGATCATCAATCTAACACGTCATTCGTATTATATCAACACACACACACACACACACACACACACACACACACACACACACACACACACACACATATATATATATATATATATATATATATATATATATATATATATATATATATGAAAATCTTTCTGCTTTCTTTTTCTTTCTTTCTTTCACAATCTCGTTATATCTATCTATCTATCTATCTATCTATCTATCTATCTCAGTCTGGTTATATTCATCTCTCTAATACTTACAAATCCGTTTTCCGTATTTGCAGACAGCCTGATACCATAAAAAATACCTTAACGCTTGCCAGTCTTTAAAATTATTTACAGAATGATTTTCTTTCTGAAGCACAGCTGAAAAAGAGAGAACGAAGAAAATAAATTTTAAAATCCTACAAAATCCATTTTTGCCTTTTTAACTACTTTTCTGATAACGCTTTTCACTGTCACTTCTTTAATAGTTGTCCATCCTTTTCTCTCTCTCTCTCTCTCTCTCTCTCTCTCTCTCTCTCTCTCTCTCTCTCTCTAGGTCATCCTAAACATTGCTCTTTTCAAAGATTGATTTTTTTTTTAGTGTGCTTTCAAGCAGATTCTTTGATTGTATTTCCCGGCCATTTGTTTATTTCCATTTTTCGCACATGTACCTCGTAACTGTCATTATACATTCATTATAAGCTTTATGTGATTAGCATATTGTCCAGGTGCTTCTCATTCTTTCACTATTTTTGCTAAATGCATTCGACACCATCATTATTTTATTCCGTCGGTCTTTCTTTAATGCTAGCCTTTCTAAGGATTTTTATTGCCCGACTTCAATTCTTTATCTTGTCTTGTTTTTTCAGAATGTTGCAATTAATCAAAAGTAACTTTTGTTTTATTTTTTCTTCATTTTTAACTCTACATTTCCTATTTCTCTATTTCGCTAATTTAGCATTTCTGGGAACGCTTGTCTTGCTAGATCAATTACTATTGAATGCAGGGTTCGATCCTCACTGGGTGCCCCATACATTCGGCCTTCTGCCATTTAAAAATATCAACATTTAGCAATTCTGTTATCCTATGATTCAGATATTAGTATAATGTTGCCAGCAAATAGTGGATGGTTTAAATGTTGTCCCTTCGTATCTGTCTATATTTCTGAGGTATTATGTACACTATTTACATTATTCGGACTATTGTCCTCATCTTTGTCGCCAAATTTATTACAACGTTTCGGCCGTTGTACGCTCCGGCCTTCTTCGGCTGGTTGGAATGTCGAACTGAACCCTTTATCTCGCTCACTGGAGTAGAACGTTCCACATGCTATGTTTAATGGATGTCAGTTGTCAGTTATCTCCTGTTAATTCCCCTCTCCAAGTTCTCCACCGCCTTAAACAGGTATTGAACTTCATGGCACAGTGGATAAAGGCGTGGTTAGATCCAGATAACTGACATCCATTAAACATGGCACGTGGAACTAGAACAGTCTACCCCAATGAGCGAAATAAAGAGTTCAGTTCGACATTTCAACCACCTGAAGAAGGCCGGAGCGTACAGCGGTCGAAACGTTGTGACAAATATGGCGACAAAGATGAGGCCAATAGTCCGAATAATGTCAATAGTGTTGTCACTTCGTGTTTGCTCCCATCTTTTCCCAGTCCCTTTTCCGGAAAATATTTTCAGTGTCTATCTTAAATAATTTTTGTGAAATCGTATCCCGTAGTCTCTGCCCTTTCCCAATCTTCGTTCTACGTGTTTTGTTTTAGTAGAATCATTGCAGTACTATTATTTTACGTGTGTAACTTTTTTTTATATAGTTTTCGTTAACACTCTGCTCTTGTGGTGAGTTAAAGATAGTCGAGTCTTCTACCGATTCGAATGACTTTTCATAGTCATTTCGATATATATATATATATATATATATATATATATATATATATATATGTATAAAGTGGGGGGGTAGAGCAAGACGAAGATCCTCAACGTAAAGTAGTGGATCGAAAAACAATGAAGAATCAACAACTAGGGTTAATTAATCATCGCTTTTGGGGGTCAATCGAAGACAAACATGTTTTTGTCCTCGATTTGCTCAGAAGAGGGAGAAAATCGGTTAGTATTTTTCGTTGTTTCGTCTTTGCTTTTCCCTTCACCATGTTACGTCGAATAACTTCTTCTAATCCTCCCCTCCTCAACGCACAAACATTGTTTTAGAACCAATTGCATTACATCTTGGTAAATTGAATCGTGCGAGTGCGAAACTTTGGAGGATATTAAATTAGAGAGTGCTAAAGCCAGAGACGGCAATAAAGTGGCTATGTTCAATCCATAGACAGGTTTGCCTTTTTTTTTATTTTTTTATTTGTTCATCGGAATCACCAAAGCAGTAATGCCACTAAAAAAACAAAGGTTTTACAGGGTGTCGATGAATTAAGAACGGAAACAATAATGGTGACCAAAAAGAGAAGAGAGTAATCAAATGGACAAATAGAGACTGACGTCGCATTTAAATATTTGAAGATTAAAGTTGGCTGGGATGCAGGGAGCTAGATGGGAGCCTATCGTCCGGTTCACATCCCTCCTCAGTCTTTTGAGCCGGAGTAGAGATTTCCTACTTCTGGTTTCTTTAGAAGTTTTCTCATTCTCTTTCACTCCCAGTAGCACCCCCCCCTTACGTCTTAGTAACATTATCGCCTTGCTTGGATTGAACTGATTTAAAAAAAAAAAAGGATAATTAGTGTAAGGCGAGAAAAAGAATCTCAAAGTTGAACTATTTACAGGCGTTTATGTTAAAATTAACCGGAACATGGGGGGGGAGCTATCGAGGAAGGTGTGACAAGTATTATAATTAAAAAAAAAAAAAAGGAAGTGAAGTAGAAGCAATAGAATTTCTTAAGAGAATCAGGTGCAAGGTGGTGCTCACTGAAAGCCAATGAAATCTACATGGTGTTCCTAAAGTCACGCACCGATTGGAAGAAAACGTACACGTGAAATAGCAACAAGGGAAAATTTGCATGACATCCTCTTCCATTATTCGACCATTAAAATTTCTTAATACAGTGTAACCTGGATATAAGAGAGTTGTCGGGACCGGAGACGAAGTATCTTATATCCGGGTTTCTCTTATATCCGGGTTTGGTCTATTTTGTTTAGGTAAGTATGGGAACACTTTGGGACCAGAGAAAATCTCTCTTATATCCGGGTTTCTCTTATATCCGGATCTCTTATATCCGGGTTACATGTCCCATTCAGAAACATGATTCAATTTGGTAAATAAATATAAAATTTGTAAGGTTATCAATGGTAATGCGACTTTTGGAACACTCTGTACATAGATTTTTTTTTTAAATAAGGATTCAGAGTGTAATGTCTTTTATACTGTTTTTTATTTTTTAAATGATTTCCCTGATACTTCGATTTAAGGCTAATCAGTACAGTGAAAGCAATTTAAATATTTCACGTCATTCTAAATTTTAACGTAATTATAAGTTTTAACTTAATTAAAGTCGAATCGGGTAAATTGATATATTCGGTGTGCAGTGAAGAGGTAAAGTTCTTATTTATTTATTTATTTTAGTCAACGTGGGAAAGACAAGTCGGAAATTCTCTCAAACAAAATGTTAAATTCTCTGTTGACAACCTTAGAGATCTTAAACCGAACACAAAAGTCCATCTTAAACAGTTAAATAAAGAGAAATTGAACAATTCCCCAAAACGACCGCCCTGGAAAAATGGCTAAATAAGTGCATAGGGCAATAGACAATTTTTGCCCCCCCCCTTACTCCTAATAAACGAAAAAATGTAAGAATGTTGGAAAAACTATATAAAAAAATTAATTAAATTTTCTTTGTCTGTCATATTCACCGAAACATCTTTAAAAGAAAGATTTCTGTTCAGATATACATGCACACACACACACACACACACATATATATATATATATATATATATATATATATATATATATATATATATGACTCTCCTTGCGAGTTCGACGTATGAGGTTTCGACGACCATGTACTAATTATCCGCATGCCTATCACGGGTATATGACTTTTGAAACCGGCTCGAGAATTGCACAAAAGACCACAAACAGTATAGGAGAAGGTATTGTATCCAAGTGCAGAAGAAACACTGTTAGCTGTCTTATTTTGCTTTCGTGTTTCATCCGGTCGAATGATGCTTAATGCTTGATGGTGCATTATTCCTGGATGGCAGTTAGAATGATACTCTGATCTCTTCATAGATCTCTTGAATGAAATGTTGACGCAAGAAACAGTTTATCTTTATGCCTGAGCCCAGGTCTACCAACATTTCTATAACCTCTATGGAGTTCACAGTAGAAAAGAACTTTTGGCATGCGATCATCACTCATCGTTGCCACATAGCCAGCCCATGATACCAATCTTGCATTTCTTAAAAAGGTTGACATTTGACATTTGATTATCAAACGTTAGGCCACAGATTGTACAGAGACAGCCGTTATGGAAGACATCTAATCGATTAGTGTGTCATCTCTAAGGTGTCCAGGTTTCGGAGCCATACAAAAGAGTTGACAAAACGACATCTTTGTACACATGGATTTTAGTGCAATGCTTTAATCCCCTTTCGCCATACAACCTACGACCCAGCGAAACCAAATGAAGCACTGTTTTTTGCAATGCGATGACCAATCTTGTCATCAAGTGATGCACTTGAATTTACCTTGTTCCCGGGGTATTTGAAAGATTCCGCATACTTGAGATTTTTTTCCATCAACTTGTAAAGGGACCTCAAGAAACATACAAACAGGGGGTTTCTGTTTTACACCTCTAATTTGCTTCGATTTCGGGCAAGGTTGATAAATAACTTCAGTTTTCTTGACACTGATGGTAAGTCCGATTGCCTTGCATGCCTCAGAAAACCGGTTGAATAAATCTTGAGCTTTCTCTAAAGAGTTAGCTACAAGGGTAGTCTCGTCTGCAAAAAAGTAGATCGCGTATAATACTGGTACGTAGAAGTGTTTTGGACTTAAACCGATGGTGGTTATACAGTCCTCCATTATTTCGAAAATGAAATTTAACTATCCCGAAAAGCATACCTCAGCATCCCCGAGAAGAACAGTGCAAACAAAACAGGCGCCATGACACAGCCTTGTTTAGTCCCATGAGTGACATCAAATGAATCAGAACGCTGACCATCAGATATAACACTACCTTACATACCGACATGAAATAATATGATAACATTCAACATGTTGTCAGGAATAGCAAGTTTATTTTAGAACTTTCAAGACTCCTCTTCTGTTTACAGTATCAAAGACCTTAGTAAAGTCCACAAATACCATAAATAGCTCCTTGTGTCACTCACGAACCTTCTCTGCAACCTGACGTAGGGCAAAAATCATGTCAATAGTACCACGACCGGAGCGAAAATCCACACTTAGATTTAGGGTAGATTGGGTCGACAATGTGTTTGAGATGAACCTCGCCATATTTTCTTGTAGAAGTGTTGCCGGAGGCATTTACGAAGTCCTGAGGAACGTGGCCTGATCTCCAAATTTGAATAAACAGATCGTGCAGTAGCTTACAAAGTGTATGCTTTTCAGCAGTGATATCAGACTAACATGACCTCAAATATATACATATATATATATATATATATATATATATATATATATATATATATATATATATATATATATATATATATATATATACTAGTAGTAATACTCGTTTGGTAAAAAACCTCAGATAACTCAACTTGTAGATCTGCCAAAACAAATCGGTACCCAAAAATAAAAATAAGAAAGAACTAAAACCATCCGGACAGGGCGAAATAAATCGTCCAGTGCCTTAAGTCTTTAGTCCAAAGAAAATTAAAAAAAAACAAGCGAGTAGTTAGATTAAAACATAGCGTGCTCAAATCGCTAAGGAGAGCGGGAATGGCTAAAATAAATCCTAAAGAGCCAGGAAAACCTACCGAGGTTTCACCTAAACGGATCTTCAGGGTAAGCTGGCTAAAAAGGAAATGACGAAACAGTATTTATTGATAAAAGAATTAAAAATTGACAAGCATAAAACCACGTGACAGAAGAAGAAAAAAAAAGCTCTATTCCAATAACCAGGATTTCCTATGCCTACACCTATTTAGAATCTCAGATCTTTGATTTAGTAAATTGTTAGGTTCACTGTAACTGGCAATTGCTAGTTTTTCCTCCATACATAACGGATAAAAATTGTCTTCTGCTTTATATTTATGGCATTTTTTTTTAATATTTCCCATTTTAAAAAAGGGGGTCACTATCACCCTCTTGTTTTATATTCCATATGTATGTGGACAGGCTGGTACTATGTAAGTTTCGTGATCGAAGCTACTTAAATGATTGTAGTAGCGTTTTTTGAAGTTGCCATGGGATACACACACACACACATACATATATATATATGTGTGCGTGTGTATGTGTGTGTGAATTTTTGCATAGAGTGTATCTTAAAAAGGACAATATGAAAAAAAAAAAAGAAAACTTATCATAGCCGACACGTTTTGTCCTTTCATAAGGTCCTTTCATAAAGTCCTTAGAAAACGAAATGCATAAGTTTAGATAAGTATTTTTTCGTCTTTTTTTCATACACACACACACACACACAAACACACACACACACACACACATATATATATATATATATATATATATATATATATATATATATAATTCTACTATGATTATTTTTATTTATGATAAACGGTAGATTTGTGGATACGAGAAACGAGCAGTCCATAAACTAATATTAAGACCTCGTTCAGTACACGAGTAAAGATTTCCACTACGTTCGCAATCTGACAATCGTCTTCCTCGTCTGAATGCGAACTTATTGCAATATTTGTCGACAGACAAAACGATTGACTCTCAGCCAAAGGAAATGAAACGATACGCGAACAGATGATTCGGATATTGAACCCAAGGTTCAAGAAATATTTCGGAAACGTGGATCTTAAGCTCGGATATTACATCGGCAAAAGCAAGAAAAGGAAACTGATAAAACAAAGTAAAAAAAAACTAAACGCAAATACAACTAGTAATATATTTGAATTATCTCCCCTTGATCTATTTATAACTCTCCTTTATCGTATTTTTATTTTTCTCCGCGACATTTGTTTCGTGTTTTGTAATTCAATAAATATGTAGCATCATCACAAAAAATACATTTATTTTACACAACAAATATTTAATTTTCCACATATATAAATATCTTTACAATGATGTGCAAGGCTCGGGAGACACTCAAGTAAGAAACGTAGTTTGTGCGAATATGTGCGGAAGATAACGGTAACTCTAGACGGGAATAGGCCAAGATTTTAGTGATTGAGGAAGCATCCTCTTGGGAGTTGGTTCAACAGAGAAGTAGTTAATGGGAAGAATCTGCTTACATGCAACCTACATATTACCAAAGCAATACTAAGAGAATGAGGGTGACCCGATACAATTGTAACGGCTTGGCGAGTCTTGGCCATGAAGGTAAAAACTAGTGCAACTA
>CAHIKZ030000191.1:2615000-2730000 GCA_903632075.3 Acanthosepion pharaonis | reverse complement strand
GATTTAAATGTAATGTCGATCGTCATCATCTCTCTTCTTAATCATTCTTCTTTTATTTTCCTCTCTCCTTAACGCCTGCCCAGATTATTTTAAACTCAGTAAACCCTTGAGTCCTTGTGGTTTTATCGCCTTGCTTGACATAAAATATGTTCCACAGGTTCATTCCTTTACTGTTAAGACCCCACCCCACGCACACAAGAGTGAACCACCCTCATTCTCTTCGTATTCCATTAAGAAGAATGTTCGACTGGACAAGTACTGCTCAGTCATCTCTTTCCAAACGTGATAGAGCTAAAAATAGTCGAAGCGTTCTTGTATGTGGGGGTAGACATATTCTTAATTCTGCAGACGTGGACGTAAAATCGTTGCTATTTCCAAGACAACTTTTCAAATGAGCTGCATTCTCTAGTTCCATCATTTCAAACCTTTACTGCTAAGCCGTAACGTTTTAACAATAATCATCTACCTTGAGTGGTTCTCGAGTCATTGTACTGGGTTAATCATTGTATAAAATAAAACAAAAAATAGCGGATAAATATTTTTAACATAAGAAAAGTTCCTTCCGAGAAAAGATCTGTCCTTTGTCACAAAGGGAAAAGGTCCTTTTTTCATATAAAAAAATAATTAATTCAGTTATATCTAAATACGTGTAATTCTGCGTTCAGCGTGTTATTTCAAACAGATCCCCTGATTGTTGAAGAGCTTTAATTTCATTCAACTAACTATGTACTAACTGAACTCCAAAACAGTACAAATGTTAAACATTTGGATTTCGACAAAACTCACTGGCTTCGAGCCAGAATTATTACGTTATTTTGAAATCCAACAGTTAAAAATTTATAGAACACTCGTGGCCTTCTGGCTTTCTCAAGCAATCAAAAACGGAAAAGTATTTAGTAATATGACTGCAAAAGGAGACAAACAGAAAAAAAAAACAACGCAATTGAGCCCATCAAAGGTGAGAGAAAGGGCGAGACATTATTTACAGTTTTTGCCAATTACGTTGTGAATTATGATATTGAATTAGATTAATAGCTAAAAAAAAAAAAAAAAAAAAAGAATATATGAGCTGATCTGACTCTTGTTGTAAACGTTATTATTTACTTAACTGTTCTTTCTGACCTTTTCAAGGATGTTTTATCGCTCAGCTCATCAGACAAAGGTGACACTTTTTCGCAGTGACAATAAAGCTGATGGAGCTGCAGTCTTTGGACAATATGTACTTATTATTTTCCTTAGCGGGGTCATTGAAATAAAAGAAGAAGAAACTTATATAAATCAAAATATAAAAGAAAGGTTTTTCGTGTAACCTATGATATACGAGAGTTGGTTGAAAAGTTCACAGGCTGACCAAGATATAAATGTAAGTAAACACACCAGTTGTTGCATTCTGGTATATTTGTAAGTCTTTTGGTCTAGCAACTGGTGTGTCTACTTACCTTGTTCAGCGTATGAAATTTCCAGTCGACCCTCATATAAAGCTGTTTATATGTCTACTATTCGTCCATGCAATGAATATCACTGTCATATTTAGTCTGGTGCTTCTGCTATGTATTTAGAGACCCTTGATAAAATACAAAGAAGAATCTGCAATGTTATTAGTCCTGACCTGACATATCTTCCCTACGCCTTTTCTATAAATATTTTCATGGTAAATGTTCTGATCAACTCTCTATGTTTCCGAAACTTTATGAAATTAATCGCAGTACTTGATTAGCGGCAAGTTTTCATCATTTTACGGTTGAAATGGCTAGATGCAACCGCAAGTTCTATGCTAGTAGATTCTTCTATCACACTTCATGATTATGGAACTCTCCTCCGGCTTTCTTGCTTTCGACTCAATTTTGATCTTGAAAAATTTAAATACAATGTCCATCATTGCCTTCTGTTTTCTTAACTCTTGTCATTTTTATTGTTCTCTTTACTTAATAATGTTTTTCTTTTTCTTGTATTTTTTCAAACTCAGTAATCCCCCCTCCTTGCGTCTTAGTGGCTTTATTGCCTTGTCTGGGAGAAAATGATTTTAAAAAAATTATTAAGTGAATTCATGAAAAATGTAATTGTATCTAAATGATACGTATATAAATTAGCGTCGTACAGGTGGCTGCTACACAAGCTCTCCGGCTATGTTTTCTGTAGAAAAGTCCCCGTAATTATCAAGTTCTACTTATCTTATTGATCCATAAAGTATACTGTTAATACTTCTGAAATCCATGATATCAATGCAGGCGTACCCCAATGCTCACAACCTCGTTCTGTTTTTTATTAAATTCAGATTCTTGAGGACACATGGCCCAGTGGATAACAGCGTTGGTTGGATCCAGTGACTTCACCCAAAGAGTTATGAGTTCAATATCTGGCTACTGCAGTGGTGAATTTAAAGTTGAGTTAAAGCGAGATAAGTGAGACATCCGCAAGGGGCATGACACGTGGAACTAGAACAAGCTACCCAGGTAGACGAAATAAAGGGTTCAGTTCAAAATTTCAATCTCCTGAAGAAGACCGGGGCGTACAACGGCCGAGATGTTGTGAATATGACAATAAAGATGAGGACAACGGTCTTAACAATGTAAACAATGTAATGTTTGTAGGCAGTTATGCAGATGCTACCATGTTTTATCGCTACATCTCCAACAATCAAGATGAACAGAGTCTAGTAGCTGACCTCTGCGCTGATCTGGCTCTAACAGCCCAACGGCGGGAAACTGGTTTGTAACATTCAATACCGCCAAAATCAAAGATAGTAACGCTCCATCATGACCAACGAGACTGAATATTCTCCTTATAATGATTAATGGTTATTCTCTCGAGTAGGTTACTTGCCTTGTGTGCCTATCGGGATTGAAGTTCACCCGAGAACTCAAGTGGATAGAAAAAGGGTATGTTCCTTGCACCGCCCCGAAAAGTACCTGACATCACCTGCCATGCTCTATCTTCACAAGAGCCAGATGAGACAAATAATAGAGTGTTGTTGTCATATCTCAGCTGGAATTGTTCAGTTCCCATTTTCCGCCATTCTAGAGCGTCTTCGTGTCCTTGTCGGTGATGAACTATTTCCCACCCTACAACCCCTTTACTGTACTCTACTGATGCGGCATTCACCCTGGGAGGATTGAGCCGGCTTCTTCCAATTATGAGAAGAAGATTCTTGGGATAAATTACAGAAGTAGGGTACCCAGGCCTACTCGAATAACGTTCTTGCTTGCCGCGGGGTTCCCACGGACGCAGAGACAGGAACGACCAGAAGCCGCCGGTTACCGATGCAGACGCTCCTTGAATTTTCACCAGAGCCCTTGTTAGTCGGCGTGTATGTCAGACCTGTCCGCCTTGGGTGGCCCTACCAGGAACGAAGTTCCGGGCGGCATAGCTCTGACACTACCCTTTACACACCCCCTTACGGTCAAATCACGCTGAAACACCGGTTCTCGTACGATCACCGAAGTTAAGCATCGTAGAGCCAGATCAGTACTTAGATGGGGGACCGCTTGGGAACACCTGGTACTGTAAGCCCCCACAGTCCAACCCTTACCTCACTACAACCCCTTTCCCCACAGACGAAACGTCGCAAACCTCTCAACACACTATCGCTATTTCTATGACCAATATTCTGATTAAAGTTATTCCTTAGTTCCACCAGTTCAGACATTCTCAGAAGTGACTAAACAGTAATGTTACGCGTAAAAGATTTACCCTCCTATGCTTATTAATCCTCGCATCAGTAACATTGTAGTGAGTCAACTACCTTTCCCTAAACCAGATCTTTTGAACAGGATTAGATGTTCATTCCTCGTCCGTTGCTTAGGATTAGGTTTCCGGTTCCGTCTAAATTTTGCTCCAATTCTATACGTCTGACGTCTCCATCTGGAATTTGTAATTTTACTTACTAATTATTTAGTTCCTTTTTTTTCACTTCTTCTTCTCAATAGGAGTAGGTAGGTTCGCCTATCGTCCGGTTCATACTCCTCCCCCGGTCGTTTGAGTAGATATTCATCCATCGTCCGCTGTTTAGGATTAGATTTCCGTTTCCTTCTAAAGACATTTTATTCTCTTTAACTCGAAATAACCCCTTGTGTCTTAATGACATTATCACCTTGCTTGGGGTGAGTTGATTAAAAAGAAAAAAAAAATGTAGAATTCAAATGTGAAAATAACTATCAGTATTTTGAAGATATTTGACGAAATTTAACGATACACCCGAGGGCGGACTCAGCGGGAAGATGTATCAGTTGAGATTAAGTCATAGTATCTATTCGGACGTAAAGACAAAAATTCAGGGTGCGATGGATAAATTGTCGTCTAAAATGAAAATAACTCTGACATTTCATTTTAACAGATATATTTACCAAAATTACACACAAATATCTTGGAATATTAAGGAGTGAATTTATTCAATAAAACTGCCGTTGGCTTCAACCACAGCCTCCAGACGATTTTGGAATCTCCTGCGTCTCTCTGGACGGTTTCCTTAAGTTGGTGAATGCTTCCATAACTCTTGCATTCAGTTCATCTTTGATGTTACAAGGACTTTTGTTCGTCTCTCGCTCAACTGCGCCCAACACATAATAATCAAGCGGATTGCAGTCTAGGGAGTTAGGTGGCCAGGTGTAAAGGGTGATGTAGTCGCAGAGACTATCTGACAGCCATGAGTGATTCTCCTATTTGTGTAGCATGGTGCAGAGTCCTGTTGCCAAATATAGTGTCTTCCAGCCACCACACTCTTGAGCCAGAGCAGCGTTACCCCTTCAAGGCCTCCATGTTGAGTCTGAGGCCCTGTTGGAATATGAATTGAGGTATAACGTCTCCATCATTAGTGATCACTCCAAACATCTTCGTAATCACCATTAGACTCATCCATTTCTTTCCGAATTCCCTGCACCGTAACCAGGTATTGAATTCACTGCAGTAACCAGGTATTGAACTCACAACCGTTTGGGTTAAGTCACTGGATCCAACCAACGCTTTAATCCACTGGCTACTGCAGTGGTGAACAAAAACTTGGAGCGTTGAGTCAAAGGGAGATAACTGAGGCATCCGGAAGAGGCATGGCACGGGAACTAGAACAATCTACCTTGTTGGGCGAAATAAATGGTTCAGTTCGAAATTCCAGTCATCTGAAGAAAGCCGGAGCGTACAACAGCCGAAACGTAGTAAATATGCCAACCAATATGAGGACAACAGTCCGAACAATGTAAATAATTACAAAACTACATCTCAGAAATATAGACAGATACGTGATATCTGTCTACCTATATGACAGTGGGCGCTGTACAATCTCCTCAAAGATGAAGAAGAGACTTGGAATGTTGGGATACCATAACACTGAATATATGAGCCACGACGAAGAGAAAATGCAAACAAAAACCCGTCCTGGGTATGACGATACACTACATCCGCGTCCTGGGTAAGACGATAGATTACGTCCGGCAGCGGAGCATCTGGTCGGGGTTTCGGGGAGTGTGGAACCGCCTCTTGGTTGCTGGAGTTCCTGGGTCCGCTCTGACTCGGGTTCGTGACACCTGTTAATGCCGGGTGGTTGGCCCTCAAACTGGAGTCAAAATACTATGAAAGTGTGAAAATAGGTTTTACTACCAGAAATATTTTGTAAAAAATCATTGCCGGCAATGAATTTTTGAAGGAAGTAATTATTACCAGCAATGCATTTTTAAAAAAAGAAAATTACCAGCAATAATTTTTTTGAAAAAAATATTATCAGAAAATATTTTTGAATGAAAAAGTATATTACCAGCATAAAAAATTTGTTGGCACTAAATAAGATTGATATGCCGTAAAACAAAACAAACCTGGCAACAAAGAGAAAACTTACACTTAACATCAGAAAGAAACTGTTGAAATTTCTAAGACACATAATGAGGAAAGAAGGTTTGGAATATTTGATACTCACAGGACAAGTTGAAGGCAAGTGGAACAGAAAAAACAACGAATGACATAGTAAGCTTGAGTAAATGGATGGTGGAACAGGATTCAGAAGATAAAATTTATTTAGAGCTACAAGAGAGAGGAAATTGGGGAGAGCCATGACTGTCTACGTCGGATTACTTGTGTCTTGTTGTGTATTGGTTAGTGATAGAGATAATACATATTTAGGCGACACGAATTAATTTAAACAAGTATTAAATTCAAACAACAATAATGTTTAATTTTTGTGGTATATTTCCAATTTTCGAATAAGCTCTATAAAACTCTTCTACGCATAACGTCGCTTATAAAAAAACACACACAAGAGAAATAGATATATATTTATTAAGTTTATCTTAGAGTGAGAATATTCGATTAGACAGAGATGAGGGTATCAGGCAGATGAGAGACGGTCTCCGAGACCAACTTACCCTAACATTACGTTGGCGATTCGACCTATTGCGTATGCGTGCCGTCAATGAGAGGCATTTAAGTTCATTCGTGATAGTGAATGATGTAACCTGGCCAGACGTGAGGAAAGAAAGATCAAATGGGAAAGGCTACCATTAACCGAAGTCATGACACTGACATTTTTATCAACACAAGCTGTCGTTAATAGCGATAAGGAAAATAAAGCTAAAGAAAGAAAAACAGATAAAAAGAAAAAAGAAAGGAACGAAAAGAAAAAAAATCAAAGAAAAAAGATAGTAAAAGAATAAATAGAAGAAAGGAAGAGAAAATAAAGAAAAAGAATGAATAAGAGAAAGAAAGAGAAAAGAAAGAAAAAAAGGATAAAAGAAAGAGAATAGAAAGAAAAAAGAGAATAGAAAGAAACAAAGAGAAAAGAAAGATAAAGAGAACAGAAAGAAAAAAAGAAAGAATAAATAAAAGAGAAAAGAAAGAAAAAGAAAAAAGAAAAGAAGGAAAGAGCAAAGAAAGAAAACAAAGCAAAGAATAAAAGAAAGAGAAAAAACAAAAAGAAAGAAAGAATAAAGAAAAAATAAAGAAAGAAAGAGAAAGAATGAATAAAAGAAAAAAGAAAAGAAAGAAAACAAAAGAAAAGAATAAAAGAAAGAGAAAAAAGAAAGAAAGAATAAAGAAAGAATAAAGAAAGAAAGAGAAAGAATTAATAAAAGAAAGAAAGAGAAAAGAAAGAAAAAGAAAAAAGAATAAAGGGAAGGAAGAGAAAAGAAAGAAAAATGAAAGAATAAAAGAGAGAAAATAAAGATAAAAGAAAGAGAGAATAAAAGAAAGAAAGAAAAAGAAAAAAGAAAGAAAAGAAAGACAAATAGGAAAAGATGAATAAAAGAAAGCAAGAAAAGAAAAGAAAAAGAAAGAAAGAATTAAAGAAAGAAAGAGAAAAGAAAGAATAAGAGAAAAAGAAAGAAGGAATAAAAGAAAGAAAAAAAATGAACCATAGGAAAAAAGTGAAAAGAAAGAAAAAGAAAGAAATAATCAAAGAGAGAGAACAGAATAAAAAAGAAAGAAAAAATAAAAGGAAGAAAGAAAATGGAGTAGTGTAGTGTTTCAAATTATTAAGAAAACGCCATGACACTGACATTTTTATCAGCGCAAACGTCCATTAATGACGATGAGGAAAATGAATAGTTGCAGCGAAAGAATGAAAGAAAGAAAGAAAGAAAAGAAAAAAAGAAAAGAGAAAGAAGAGAAAAAACGAAAAAGAAAAAGAAAAGAAAGAAAAGGAAAAAAGAAAGAATGAATGAAAAGAAAAGAAAAAACGAAATGAAAGAAAGAAAAAAGAAAGAAAAAAATAAAAGAAACAACGAAAAAAAGAAAAATAAAGAAAGAAAAAGAAAATGAAAGGAGAAAGAAAGAAGAAAAAAGGAAGGAAATAGATGCCATGTATTGTCTCAAATTATAAAAAAATGGGAGACGTCAAATTTATTCAAGTCTTAATCCATTGTTTTCGTTAGCATGATCTTTCATGTATTAAAATACTGCTTCCATTATCAATAGCTCGATTTTTCAAAATTTCGAATATACGGACGTGAAATGAAGACAAAAATTGCTAACCATCTAAACATTTTTCGCTTACCCCATTCTAAAATTTGATGCCAAATAAGAGTTTTGATAATTTAGAAAACCTAACTCAAACTTCAACATTTAATTTCAAAAGCAGACGTAAGTAATGATTATGTTTGACAAAATATTAAGTTAGTTGAGCTTTCAACAAGAAGCTATTCGTCTACTTTAAACCCAGCTTCGGGGTATATATATATATATATATCATGTAATCTGAGGAACCAGGAAAAATCTCATTCCTGGGGAAATAAAATATAATCTATGGACCCTTAAGGTTGTCTCTTTTTTTAAATTAAACAAATATTCGCTCTGTTTTTACATTGAGCTCTCTCGATTTCATCCTCCTGGGGATTATACATACGGTTTGACAAACATTTCATTAACTAACTAACTAGCTATATATATATTCCTTACTCTGTCCTAGACATTGAGTTCTACCTGGATCCTTCCTCTTGGAAAATTTTTTTTTTTTTTTTTTCTGAAAATATACATGTATGAAAATTTTTTATATATATTTTGTATATGTATGTATTATTTATATATATATATATATATATATATATATATATATATATATATATATATATATATATATATATATATATGTGTGTGTGTGTGTGTGTGTGTGTGTGTCTGTGTGTGTGTCTGTGTGTGTGTAAATAAACAGAAAAATACAGACAGATTAAGAATCCTCAGTTCTTAGCATTTACTTTTTTTTTTTAAAAAGTGCTCGATACGACGTAGATCAAAATATTATAATATTTTTATTATAATATTTTTTATCGTTACACAAAATCTTTCATGTTTCGTAACTATAATGTACCTTCACTGGGCGATGGAAGATAACTTATGATGAAAATGATTTACTTGAGAAACTAGAAAACAAATCATTACCTCATTTGAAAGTTAAAAAGGAGTGGGAAAACCCCTAATTTCTAAGTTAAAAAACATACTTGTGGACATGTCAGGATTAACCAATCAAGATACAGATCTAAGCTAAAAGGGGAAATGAAAAATATGGTCAAAGTGTATAGGTAGGTGGGTTATTAATTCATGTCTAGATAAATTGACATTTTAGGCACGTCCAACAGCAGACAAACTGTTGCAAACATAGTTTAGGTAAGGTGAAGTAAGGGTTATATTAAAAAAAATGTTATTTTTAAGGAATTTCAATGTTTTTTATACTACAAAATCTTCTTAAAGGGGTCTCTAGTATAATTTAAATATTTTTTTTATATATATATGGAACCTAAAATTCTATGCTTATTATATCGAATGGGTAATGCAACAAGGCAATATTAAAGTTGGGCAAATCAAAGAATTAATTAAATAATATGAAGACTATTATATACTAAAAATATAATAGATATGTAATTGCAATGCGGAATTTTTTAAAAATTCTTTTAACTATATTTTAAAGTAAACATTATACAAGGCCTACAAATTACTGTTAATTCATTTCTTTGATTTAGAAGAACATTATTTTTAGTAAACTTTATAATATGTAAATCTTCACGTAAACATAGGAGACTTGAGCCATTTAAGAATTTACTGATTCTTGTTTTTTTTTCTAATATTCTCCATGTTACAATACGGTTTTAGTAATTTATTTTAAATGCCAAAAATATTTAGAAAAGGATGTTCGATTATGGTACGCATTGTCATTGAAAAAAGATATGTGCTGATGCCACCTCTGTTTAAAGGGGCTTTTTGTAGTACCAATATAAAATTTCTTAACAGTCCGATTTTCACTAGATGAAATGGTACATTGGTAAACAATAGATTCAGTAAGACACCTATTTTGCAATGGACAAATGTTAGGATTTCTGCAATTACACAATTTATTACCATTATTGATTTCAGTTTTGGAATTACGATTGTTACTTTGACTTAAGGGTTGATTTAAAATTTTATTATGTTATGTTAATAATGTTTTCTAGATTATCTGTACATCTGTAACTTAATCTAAGCGCATTTTTATTGAAAATCTTGCTTAGAGGATTATTACTTGCGAAATGTTCCTCAATCAAACTGAGAAACTTATATATATATATATATATATATATATATATATATATATATATATATATATATATTTTAGTTTATGCAAAACTAGGTAATCCGTATGGATAGACCCAAGGAGGATGATATCCAGAGAGATCAATGTAAATTCAGAGCAAATATGTTTGAATAAAAACAGACCACTTTAAGGTTCCATGTAATAAGTTATTTCACCACAGCCCTTTTAAATGATCCAGAGCCCTTTAAAAGGGCTGTGGTGAAATAACTTATTACATGGAACCCTAAAGTGATCTGTTTTTATTCAATATATATATATATATATATATATATAAACATATATTGTTAAATATAACAGACAATGAATGTCTGTTATATTTGATTATGAGCCATTCTAAACCCCGTATATTTGCTTTAATTGCGGGTGAAAATAAAGATAAAAATTCTCCAATATTTGGATATATTTTTTTATTATGCTGTTCCTTGATCTAAGATTTCGGCTCACATGAGCCATCTTCAGAGTGATTATACGGATATTTAAACAAAGATTTTCACAATCATAGATGATATTCTGTTATGTTGACATAGAAGATTTTACTATTCGACGATAACGGTCGCGGAATAGCAGACGCAGGTCGGAAATTCATGAAGCTGTTCTATGAGGTCGTACCACGTGATAGACCGAAATATTAACAACAGAACCATATGTCTAGATCCAATGTAATGTGTTGTGACTAGTTTGAAATGTAATTTTGTTGAGTGTGGGTTGCATTGTTCTAATGTAGATGACCTCCAGTATAGAACCGCATCATGAATTTACGACACGCGTCTGCTATTCCGATATATCAGTCTGGTATTTGAGGAGTTTTTTCAACGGGCAGCAATAGAGGCGACAAAAAATCACATTCTGGTGGTGATATCTGATAAGGTTATTTATTGCCACTTCCTTAAAAGTCCCAACGTACTTTCTTTACACATTGGCTTGCCTTTCATTCCTACCTAAAGAGGCCTACCACATGTAGTCGAAAAGCGTTGTCTGTAGAAACTTTGTTTACTCTGCAATATCCAAGTGGTTTAATTATCAAATTCCCATTCAACTTGTATTCTTCATGTCGAATTATGGCAAAATGAAGAAGAACAAAAGCAGAGTTTGTTTAACAATTTGGAAAGCTGCGACGGTGATTATCACCATTCTTTCAATATTTCCGATGTGCAAAAGGATCTCCCCGATCACCCTAAGGAAAATTTGACTGAAGAGGTGAAGAATTTCCGTTTACTGCGTGTTTTAAATTCTCTCATCTCTTCTGGTGTCCATGTTGTTATTGTGGTCTGCACTGCGTCAGCTGGACTCTTTAAGTGAATGACTCGCTATGTTAGGTGTTTTCGGGACAGGAATCTATCAATGATTACGAACAAAAGAATGCATCTTTTCATCAGTGTCAAGACTGGGCCCATCAGGCGATCAGCATTCAAAGTTGAAAGAGAGTCCACCAAAGATGATGCAAGCAGTAATCAATAGGGATCTATCTTGTCCAGTCGCTAGCTGTGACCTCTTTCTCAGCTAGCGGTTGACGATATAGAATTCGTACGGTTTCCAAAATCGGTTAATCCTTGCGTGATCTAGTGACAGATACTTGTTCATATACACAGTTTAGTTAGTTTTATCTATCTATCTATCTATGGTGATCTCTCTTTCTCTAATACTTTTTATATCTAATTCTATTAAATCTATCTATCCATCTCTGTCTTTTCATATCTATCTATCTAGCTATGGTAATCTCTCTCTTTCTCTAAAATTGTTATATCTAATTTTGTTAATATTTATCTATGGCGTCATATCTATCTATCTATCTATCTCTAATATTGTTTGTATCTAATTCTGTTAATATCTATATATCTATGACGTCATATCTACCTATCTATGACATCCTATCTATTGTCGCGGTCGCCGATTATCCGCTCCTTACAAAGCCGACCTTGACCTTCACAACTCTCGATCTCGCAGATCTAGGTCAAGCAACAGGCCAGAAACCGGACGGCTAGTCCAATATCGTTGATGTCAAACCATACCTAGTACGCATCTGACTATGCTGAGCCATTCTAAACATCGGCAACCATAGACTATAATTTATTATCTACGGCCTTCTACTCCTCTAGCCAGGGAGTACTTGAACAAATCTTTGCAAATATCCTTAGACACTTTTTTTCGCCCAAACTAGGCAGCTCGGCCCGGAGGCCTGGATCAAAGTGTAGTACACTACCTTTGTGAACTTCCGGTGCTTTTGTCGAGAGTGTTACTCTTCGGCGCGATCCCGTCTCCACGGTCGATCCGCCCTGGAAGGTGTAACACCTCTCTGACCTACCTCGCCTGGTGATACACTTTGGCGCGATCCCGTTCCCGCGGTCGATCCGCCCCGTGAAGTAGCATCACTGGTCTGCCTTGGCCCTGTTTAGGGACTCCGTCTTCGCATTTCGGCCGAACCAACTACGTTCGCCGACCAATCCTAAACTACCGGGCCAGACCAGCTACTTTCGACCAGACCAGCTACGCTCACCTACCAATCCTAAACTACCAGGCCAGACCAACTACATTCGACCGGACCAGCTACATTCTACCGAACCAACTACGTTCGCCTACCAAACCCTAAACTACCGGACCAGACCAGCTACAATCGACCGAACCAGCTACGTTCGTCGATTAACCAGTTTTCGGACCACACCGATGTAAATGTGTGAATAAAACGACACCTTTGTTCATAACAAAAACCTTTGCCTTTGTCCCGTCATTGTCTTGGCTGTTCACATTTATCGTATACCCAAAAACCTTGCGGGGCGACATCCTACTCGGCCCCGCAACAAATGGTGACTTCCCGACGTGAGACAGCTAAGCGATGATGGAGTCGGCTAAAAGTGATTCTTTGGACATGACGGCTGCGATCATACCTCTGCCTGCATACCACCATAATGCCAAGAACTGGTTCTTTCTGCAGGTGGAATCCATCTTTCAATGCTACGCATTGCTTCACAGCGAGCCAGATTCGCGAATGTAATGCAGAAACTCCCATCTGATATGATGGACGAAATTTCTGATGTCCTCTCTCCGATTTGCGCGAGCATGAACCGTACGATCATTAAAGGAAGCAATCCTCAAGCGAACCGGACGTTCCGAGGAAGATATGATCCAAGAGATACTGCGGAACGTCACTAGAGGCGACAAAACGCCATCCCAGCTTCTCAGATATATGAGGAACCAGCTGGGAAAGCACAACGTATCAGAAAAGGTTCTTCGAGGTTTATGGCTGGAGCATTTGCCTAAATCTGTTGCACAAATCATCGCACCAATGACGAGAGCCACGCCTCTGGATGATTTGGCAGAATCTGCTGATCTTGTTTTTGCACAGTTCGACCACAGCGTTAACGCTGTTCGCGCCCCGACATAGCGAAGCACGAACGCTACGAGCCTAGTAAAAACGGAACGGGCGTTGGCCGACCTTCAACGGCAAATTCAGGGCTCCAGATCTCCCTGCGCCCGCGGACGAGGACATCGACCCCATCTCGACGGAGACGAACCCCAGCCGAGAACGGCGAAGCGACCAGGGTGTTTGTTGGTTTCATCGCACATTCGGCGATGAGGCCAGGAATTGTAAACCTCCTGTACACACCGTCGGCCCAGGGGAAAACGAATAAACCGGAGAGTCGCGACGACTAACTCTTCCGGTGCCAACACGCAATGTCGTCTATTTTACGTTTGGGATCGACGGAACAAGTTGAAATTCCTGGTGGACACAGGTGCGGCCATCAGCGTGGTACCCCTTCAGAACGACCACACCGCTAAGCCCACCCTGATCAAACTACGAGCAGCGAATGGTTCCGCGATAGACACGTACGGAGAAGGACCCTTACTTTGAATATCGGCATGCGACGCGATTTCGCGGACATTTACCGTGGCCAACGTGAAGGTCCATCCTCGGCGCGGATTTCCTGGCGCATTACGCACTGGCGGTCCATATGAACCCTTGTCCGATACGACGACGAATCTCCGTGTCTTAGGTACCCCCACGTCAAGGCTCCACAGGAATCAGCGTCGCAACATGCCATGGTCGCGAGTACCGATCTCCCTGACGCAGTTCACGGATATAACGCTGCCACTCCAAGTAACGGCTTCAGGTGACCATCAGACTCAGCACCACATCAGAACCCGAGGTCCTCCCGCACCTCCCATCCGCGACGACTCGCTCCGCACAAACTGGCGTACGCCAAGGAGCAATTCGACAAAATGCTCAGTGATGGCATCATTCGTCCTTCCGATAGCCCTTATGCCTCGCCACTACACTTAGTGCCTAAACCTGGTGGTGAAAAGAATTTCGGATATGCGTCGACTACCGGAAATTGAATGCATCGACCATACCAGACCGATATCCTGTCCCTCATATCCATGATTTTGCATCCGGATTGATGGGGCTCGCATCTTCTCGAAAATCGACCTGACAAAGGCATACCACCAGATCCCCGTCGCTGCGGAAGACGTCCCAAAACGGCAGTCACAACACCGTTTGGCCTATACGAATTTCTAAAATGCCGTTCGGTCTACGTAACGCTGCCCAGACCTTCCAACGACTCATAGACGAAGTCCTGCGCGGACTTCCGCATGTATACGCCTATATCGACGACATCTTGGTGGCCAGTACAGACGCCGATTCTCACAGACAACACCTGCGAGAAGTCTTCCAGCGACTCTCGCACTACGGCCTGAAGTTGAACCTGGACAAGTGCGTTTTTCAGGGCGCCCAGCGTTGACTTTCTCGGGCACCGCACCGACGCAGACGGCATAGCACCTCTGCCAGACAAGATCAGCTCGATCCGGGACTTTCCTACACCGACGTCCATGAAGCAATTGCGACGTTTCCTCAGCATGCTCAATTTTATCGTCGGTTCATACCAAATTGCGCTACCATCCTCCAGCCACTGACGAACCTGCTGCAGAGAAGAAACAAGGACATCTCTTTGGAGGGAGATGCTCTGCACGCATTCCATACAGCGAAGGCTGCATTGGCGAATTATACCAGGCTCTCGCATATCAACGACGATCCAGAGACACGACTATTCCTGACAACCGACGCATCCGACGCTGGTGTGGGCGCGGTGGTTGAGCAAGAGTTCAACTCACAACGCGAACCCATCGCATTCTTTTCAGCCAAAGCTTTCGCCAGCCCAGAGAAAATATAGCACCTTCTCCCGAGAGCTGCTGGCCATTTATCTGGCCGTCAGGCATTTCAGGCACTTACTGGAAGGTCGAGATTTTACCATCTATACCGACCATAAACCGTTGACAACCGCGATGAGTAACAACTCTGACAAGTATACAGCTCGCGAGATCCGGCATCTCGACTACCTGTCACAGTTCTCGACCGATATTCGTCACATAAAGGGAAGGACAACGCCGTCGCAGACACATTATCGCGAGCGGAAATTCAATCTCTTCAGACCGGCGTCTTGGGTCAAGATTCCATAGCCGCTGAACAAAATCCGACCCACGCTGCAAGACGTCCTTTCGAATACTTCTTTAAAGCTTCGGGGTTCCATCATCCTTCAGCGACGACACCCTGTACTGTGACACCAGCCCTAGCAAGCCCTAGGCCCCACATCCCACCGACACTTCGGAGACAGGTATTCCAACATTTCCACGGGCTGTCTCATCCAAGTAAGCGAGCTACGGTCAAACTTATTACCGACCGATTCGTTTGGCCCAATATGAATGCGGACATTCGAAATGGGTTTCCACGTGCATGGAGTGCCAGAAGTGTAAGGTCCACCGACACACTAAATCCCCCCGTCGGCACCTTCAGCAGTCCCGATGCACGGTTCTCACACATACATGTCGACTTAGTGGGACCGCTTCCGATGTGTCAGGATTACCAGTATCTTTTGACGGTTGTGGATCGTTTTTCGCGGTGGCCGACCGCCATACCTATAAAACACTTCTGCTAACACAGTCTCTAGGACCATCCTGAAAGAGTGGATTGGAACTTTCGGCGCCCCACGTTATCACGACCGACAGGGGTCACAGTTCAGTCGTCCCTTTTCGGGAGTTTACCAACCTACTTGGCGCCAAGCACATAAAGACTACCGCTTATCATCCGTGCGCCAACGGCTTAGTTGAGAGGTTTCATCGGTCCCTAAAACCTCCCTGGCCACTAGACCTGACACTATCAATTGGTGGACGACCTACCTTTAATTCTCCTAGCATTGAGGAACACCGTAAAGGAGGATTTAGGTTGTTCACCCGCCGAACTGGTTTTTCGGTACACCTCTTGCGCTACCCGGCGAATACTTCGACGACTCCTTCAGACGTTTTCAAAACCAACATCTCCTTTCGTCGAGGAACTCCGCCACAAAATGGCCCGGCTTAAATATGCAACTCCACGACAGCAACCGGTGAATTCGTACATCCCTCAACACTTGCGAGATTGCAAATTCGTTTTTCGTACGGAACGACGCCGTGAGAGACGACCACTCACGCCGGCATACCAAGGTCCTTTTCAGGTTCTTCGACGCACCGACAAGCACCTTACGATCAAGCGCGCCAACTCGACCGACACCATCGCAATCGATCGGACCAAGCCTGCTTTTCTGGAGAAGCGACAGTATGACGCAAACCCGGCTCTGCGGCCCCTAATGCTATTCCAGCGCACCCATCAGACGCAGCACCGCAGACATCAAACGACACCCCAGCGACTCCTGTGCGGCAGACCCGATCCGGTAGGAGGGTCACTTTCCCTAAAGACCTTCGTAAATATTATTATTATTAATTGATACGATCAATTTTCTAGGGAAGGGCCTTGTCGCTGTCGCCGATTATCCGCTCCTTACAAAGCCGACCTTGACCTTCACAACTCGATCTCGCAGATCTAGGTCAAGCAACAGGCCAGAAACCGGACGGCTAGTCCAATATCGTTGATGTCAAACCATACCTGGTACGCATCTGACTATGCTGAGCCATTCTAAACATCGGCAACCATAGACTATAATTTATTATCTACGGCCTTCTACTCCTCTAGCCAGGGAGTAAACAAATCTTTTGCAAATATCCTTAGACACTTTTTTCGCCCAAACTAGGCAGCTCGGCCCGGAGGCCTGGATCAAAGTGTAGTACACTACCTTTGTGAACTTCCGGTGCTTTTGTCGAGAGTGTTACTCTTCGGCGCGATCCCGTCTCCACGGTCGATCCGCCCTGGAAGGTGTAACACCTCTCGACCTACCTCGCCTGGTGATACACTCTGGCGCGATCCCGTTTCCGCGGTTGATCCGCCCTGTGGAGTTGTATTACTGTGCTGCCTGGCCCTGTTTAGGGACTCCGTCTTCGCCTGGTGATACACTTTGGCGCGATCCCGTTCCGCGGTCGATCCGCCCCGTGAAGTAGCATCACTGGTCTGCCTTGGCCCTGTTTAGGGACTCCGTCTTCGCCTGGTGATACACTTTGGCGCGATCCCGTTCCGCGGTCGATCCGCCCAGTGAAGTAGCATCACTGGTCTGCCTTGGCCCTGTTTAGGGACTCCATCTTCGCCTGGTGATACACTTTGGCGCGATCCCGTTCCCGCGGTCGATCCGCCCAGTGAAGTAGCATCACTAGTCTGCCTTGGCCCTGTTTAGGGACTCCGTCTTCGCATTTCGGCCGAACCAACTACGTTCGCCGACCAATCCTAAACTACCGGGCCAGACCAGCTACTTTCGACCAGACCAGCTACGCTCACCTACCAATCCTAAACTACCAGGCCAGACCAACTACATTCGACCGGACCAGCTACATTCTACCGAACCAACTACGTTCGCCTACCAAACCTAAACTACCGGACCAGACCAGCTACAATCGACCGAACCAGCTACGTTCGTCGATTAACCAGTTTTCGGACCACACCGATGTAAATGTGTGAATAAAAACGACACCTTTGTTCATAACAAAAACCTTTGCCTTTGTCCCGTCATTGTCTTGGCTGTTCACATTTATCGTATACTTAAAAACCTTGCGGGGGCGACATCCTACTCGGCCCCGCAACACTATCTATCTATCTATCTATGTCTATGGTAATTTCTCTCTTTCTCTAATATTGTTTGTATCTAATTCTGTTAATATCTATATATCTATGACGTCATATCTACCTATCTATGACATCCTATCTATCTATCTATCTATGGTAATCTCTCTCTTTCTCTAATATTGTTTATATCTAATTCTGTTAATATCTATTTATGACGTCATATCTATCTATCTATCTATCTATCTATCTATCTATCTATCTATCTGTGTCTGTGATAACAACAACAACGATGATGACAATAGTCCGAATGTAAACAATGTAATAACAAAATGACTTTTTTGAAACTAAAGCCCTCGAAATCTACTTTTTCTCCGGGTTCGAAAATCCAGTACCAACGCTGAGGGTAAAATAATAACCGTTCATCCCCGACATTCAAACAGAAAAGCATTTTGTCACTTGAAAGTCAAGAACTCTCTACAATAGAAACAATAAAAAAAAAATGCTCACCGTTTTATTTTTAAGCTTAAAATTCTTTACTAACAAGGATTCTTCTCTAAGTTGACCACACGAAGACGAATTAAAATATCGAAAGGCGTCTTCGAAATGATCAAGTATTAAGAAATTGTTAGACATTTTTATGACGGTCGTCTTCGAGTATAGAATCCAGAGGTTGGCAGTGAATATTTCGGAGACAGTAGGAAAGCTTAGTTTAGGTTCGCAATGGATATCACAGCAGAATGTAGTTCTTCCTTCTGTCGTGTTCGCCTGACAAGTTGGCTCTGGTCCTTCCGGTAGGAAAAAACAAAGATGGCCGCCTTTATACACGACGGCTACAATGTTCTGCGGCTTCTGATTGGTTAATCTTCTATTGGTAGACTATAAAGGGAAATAAGTCATTTTGACTCGCTCACTAGTTACATACACATATACACAAAAAACTGTAACAGAAATAAGAAAATTCACTGAAAAAAATGTGCGTTGAATTGCTGTGTAATATCGACCCACCGAAACAGAAAAGAATACTACATAATTTGCTGAGGATATCATGGATAGAGTATTTCAGCAAGGAGGGAGTTCTATGAAAAAGAAGAAAAGTACACTTAGACAGAATTAGAATCAGTGTGTTTAAATTTCTGTGATACGGAAGAGGGCTTTGTGAATTTGATATTCACGGACATATTGGAGCCAAGTGACCCAGGCGGGGGGGGGGGAGTAGATACCTCCCCAGCAATTTTTCTGCCTAAATACATAGAATTTATAAAAGATTAGAAGTTGTGTAGATCCGTGATTGCCAAAGTTCTAAAGGGACACAGTACTTAAGAAGATGAGATGAAATTTAGCTTTCACACACACTCACACACACACACATTCACACACACACACACACACACACACACACACACACACACACACACACATACACACATTTTCATTTTCTTAGGTCTGTTTGACCCTCCCTCCCCACCCTATATATATATATATATATATATATATATATATATATATATATATATATAGTCAACGACAAAATTATTCGTACACCCATCAATTTTGAATATTTTTATCCATTTCTCAGAATCTAATGCACGTATGATGCCAGGTTATTTATATGTTAATAAACCCAAAAAGGAATAAAAAAACTCAATATTCAGAACAATAGGTTAAATACAACAACTTTGATAAGCGAATTATGCAAAATAGGAAAAGACAAAATTATTCGTATATTAGAAAATATCGTTTTAATTTGATTGATTCGTGTAAGTAATTTACATAATTATTTTTATCGGTGAAGCCTTCTAGACTATTTGTTCAGAAGAATAGTTACAGTGCTATTTCAAACCAGTTAACTGTCCCTAGATCTCAGGTAAAGTCCGTTATAAAGAAGACTATATAGGTGTGTGTGATATATATATATATATATATATATATATATATATATATATATCTGTGTGTGTTACGGTGTGTGTTACGGTGAGTCACGCTTTACAAGGCCCGGGAGCCAATCAGGTAGAGGGTTACGTTAGGAGACCATTTGTGTGTATAGGTAAGGGAGGTAACGATTAACTCTAGTGCTCAATGAGCCTGTTGGGAGTCCTTCCACAGGACATTGGTTCACGGGAAGAAACTGCTTGAGTGGATCTTACTTCTCCCCGATGGAATATTGAGGAATTTGGCCGGTTTGCTGCTATGTAGGTGATATATATATATATATATATATATATATATATATATATATATATATATATATATATAATTGGTTTATGATTTTCAGGCACATTACGAAGGTATCGTACGCTGGGATCGTCTCCCCAAGTCGCTAACATCAGAAAGACAAATCAACGTTGATGAGATTCGAACCAAAATCTCATAATCGGCTAGGGAACATTCGAAATTACTCGCCTACGTGACCATTCGCAATGAATATGACGACTTATCATTAGCAGTAAACGTAATATCATTATAACATTTAATTTTTTATATTATTTCAGATCAGACCTTTTTTTCCCTGTCCCATATTTCGGTATTAATTACGTAATAACAAGCCATAAACTGAAATAGCTCGGTCGTATATTAATTGGAGCAAATTCATAGATTATAGCACTTTCAATACTTTTTCGTCTGAGTAAATTATATTTATTTATTTTTATTAAAATGCAGTTTTCGAAGTCAATATTGCAACACAGCTACGCTCACTCCCAGAAATTGTAAATAAGTCCTGGTCAGCATAGTTGGGATATAAACCACAGGTGGACCCAGTGTGCGTTAAAGCAGCATACATGTGACTGAGAAACCGTCTACAATAGGGATTGTCTAGCCGCCCTAATAGAGAAGCATAATCGAATACGAGTGGCCAGCCATTATTAATATTTTTTTCGGACAAAAGTGCGTGTGTGTGTATGTGTGTCTATTTGTGTGGTTAACTGTGTGGGGGCTGTCTTTGTGTGTGTATTTATATGTGTCTATATATGCATGTGTCTGTATATATACAGGGTGCGATGGATAAATTATCGTCTAAATTACGCAAAAATGAAAATAACACTGGCATCTCATTTTAACAGATACATTTACCAAAATTACACAAAAGTGTCTTGAGATGACTTTGGAATCTCATGCATCTCTTCTGGGCGATCTCCTTTTTCAAGTTGGCGAATGCTGCTCTAATCCTAGCCTTCACTGCCTTTTAGCTCTTACAAGGAATTTTGTTGATCTCTCGCTGAACTGCGCCGCAGAACAATAAAGGGCAATGTAGTCTGGTAAGTGGCCAGAGGTAAGGGGTGATGTGGTTGCAGAAATCGCCTGACAGCCTTGACTACGTTCTCCTACTTCTGTGGCATGGTGCAGAGTCCTGTTGCTTCCAGCAGCCACCCTCTTGACCCAGGGGAGCACTACTTCCTCAAGATATAGGCCTCTGTGTTGAGTTTGAGGCAATATCAATGGAGGCATAACGCCGCCATCACTAGTGATCATCCCAAACATCTTCGTAATCACCAATAGACTCATCAAACTATTTCCGAATTCTTTGCGCTGCCAAATTGACACCCAAATACTCTGAAGTGTTCGAGTTGGAGCTTCCAGCGTGAATGCCAAGCGGTACAGCAATCCGTTTGCAAGTTTCTGGCAGGGTGAATTGCATCATGGTGCTCTTTTTCTCACAAATGGTGTCCAACTGACCCTACTATAATGTGCTACCGACAAAATCAAAAACAAACAACATGCATGCGCCAAATTAAATATATAAAATAGCGACAATTTACCCATATTACTCTGTATGTGTGTGTATTTCTAGACATAAAATGATTGGGTAATTGCTAGTCAAATTTCATATTTCTATAATTTTATAGACAAACTTTTACGATTTGCCATGCACGCAAATCGGAAAAGTTTGTCTATAAAATTATAGTGGATGTGCTCGTAGCATAGTGGTTAGTGACATAGTGGTATTGGCGAGTTGAATTAAAATTCTATCCGTGGCCGTTGCAAAACATATCCTTCGAAAGGCATGAATGTACTTCCTACCCGGCGACAACCAATCTAGGATTAAATCTGGGAATTCAAATCCAGCATGGAAAAAGGATCAAGTCCATCTGACAGAGCACTACAGCTGAAGCAGTACGGTGCTCCTATGACTCTAATGGGTTATGGAACACGTGACATACACGGACATAAGCGAAGATTTCTGATTTTGATCTAATTATAAAAGATACAAAAATATCATTGACAATATTTAAAAGATGATCTTTTGTGTGTACTTTTGCATATGCATGTGTGTGTTTGTGTGTGTGTGTGCGTTTGTGTGTGTGTGTGTTTGTGTGCGTGTATGTGCGCATGTGTTTGTGTGTGTGTGCTTGTGTGCATGTTTACATTTGTGCGTGTGTGTATGTGTACCTGTGTGCGTGTGAGTCGAATGATCTAGAAGGCATTAAGGAGAGAAATTGAATGACAAAATGAAAAACAAAACGCGTTTCGTCCTTTAAAAGGACGAAACGCATTTCAAAGGTTTTTTTCAACCAATTCCTCACCTTTAGTCTAATATATAGAAATTATATATACGATATTCTCCTACATTAAGGAGAATTAAAAGAAAAACATTTCTCTGTGCGCATACTCGTCTCTGTGTACATGATTGTGTGTGTGTGTGTGTGTGTGTGTGTGTGTTTTGTCCCAGTTTTGTGTATGCATAGTGCCGTGCGTCTGCTGGCAGCTTGATCCAATCAGTGTGACCGAGGTAATTGCAGACAAGTGCTGCTAGTGGAATCACAAAAATGTCATTGCCGAACATGACTCGTCAGGTCGGAGAGTGGGAGGTCAAAATTGCATTCTGGGTAAGACAAAGGCAAACAATATAAAATAAAAAAGAAAATAATATTACAAATACGGACAAAGCACTAGACGGGGGTGGGGAGGTCGAGATTGAATATTTTAAATAAGGGGGCGGGTCGGGCTCGTCTTTTGCCGGAGTGAGCTGTAATACAGGGGACTAGGTCAGTAGGGCAACAGAGAAAGAAACAGCGAGGAAAGGAAAAGCAAAGGATTTAGGATGACGGCCATGATAGGGTGTTCGTTTGGGGCTGACGTATATTTAAACAGTAAAAAAAAAAAGAAGATACAAACTATTTAAAAAAGGAAGAAAAACATGTATTCATATCAACGTGTTCAACATACACATTCACTCGCACACACACATATATTACTTTAAACGTTATTTTTAGTGGATACTCGTATTTTAGTAGACGTTCCGTTTATTTATTAAACAGTATATTTATTTATTTTCATCTATCGGCTAGAATGGTCGAGAAAATTTATTAAAGAAAAAATTACGTACACTCGCAAATATATATATATATATATATAAGACAACAGAAAAACTGTATTATTAGCTGACGTGTTTTGTGCAATGTGCACTTTTTCAAGGCAAAAACAAAATGAATTTATTGAAAATAAAGTAACTATTAACAAACAAAATATCCTTAGCAACTCGAAGAATTTAGACAAACGCTATTGTATTCACATTGCCAACTGAAATTTACGTCAAGTTCTATCACGTGTAGCAATTTTGTTTTTATCGTTGTGTTGATGGAATCAACCATTTTCTTTTGATTTCTTGATACAGTTGTGTACGTTTGCTTGGCTGAGTAGTAATTCTGTTAGGAAAGGTGATAATGGGAAAAACCTTGGGATAATATGTAATGGCGGCACTCTCGAGGATTTTCCTTTTAAGCGTGTTATTTTCTTTTTTTATGAGTGTAGCATTTTTAAAATCAAAATTGTGGTTGAATTTATTTCTACGTATGACTCGTGCATTAGTTAAGTTGTTTTTTGTGAGGTCTCTTTTGTAAATTTAAATTTCTACTAGTTTCTCCAATATATTTGAAGGAACAGTTTTGGCTATTTATTTTATGAATGCCTGCCTCAGAAATATTATTGCTATTAGTGCTTGAGGATCCGATTATATCCATACTGGTTTTGAAGTGTATATATATATATATAATTAAAATCATATATATATATATATATATATATATATATATATATATATATATATAAAAGTTTCAAATTGAAAATTATAATGTTTTATTTTATATATTTATTTATTTATATATATATTTGATATTTCAAATTGTCCTCAATTTTCATCAAAATAACTGTTTGTCAAAATAAATTAAAATTACTGTTTGTTAAATTAGACGCGGACGTCACGTTTATGGAACGTCACTGTTCGGATATTCCTAACTTAAATCTAACTGTCAAAATATTTAAAACAATTTTTACTATATCTAAAAGATTTAAAACACCTAAGTCCTATTCAACCCTACTTTATGTTTTAATTTTAAAATCCAATATGTTTTTTTTTCTGCGTGTGAATGTGGAAGTAAAATCAGGAATCTATTAATAAACATTTGCAGTTTTCAATCTTTATAAATATTTCAATAGTTAAGCAATTTTTTTTAGATATAGTAAAAAATTGTTTTAAATATTTATGACAGTTAGATTTAAGTTAGAATATCCGAACAGTGACGTTCCATATCACGACGTCCACGTCTCGCGAAGGACGCTACTTGCTAACAAACAGTAATTTTAATTTATTTGTAACAAACAGTTATTTCTGATGAAAAATTGAGGACAATTTGAAATATCAAATATATATATAAATAAATAAATACTTTCATAAAAATAAAACATTATAATTTTCAATTTGAAACTTTTCTATATATACATATTAAGAAAGTATACGTGGCTTCTCATTATGCTATATATATATATATATATATATATATATATATATATATATATATCGTTGCGTATTTTATCTCCCTTCAATGCATGCTTCGTTGATCAAAACTGATATAGTCCTATTGTTTAGTGTTTCTAATTATACCTTTATTGGAAAGACCATATTTGGAAATTATCAATATTTCTACTTTTAGCAACTATTAAACCGTCTACATAGAACAGCATTTGCACATTCTTTCCTACAGTAATATAGGTACCTACAAAGATTCTTTAAAATGTGAGTATAAATGAAGAAAAACAATTTATAATAACAAAGTTTTATCATTAAAATTTTAAATTATTATTAAGAGGAAAGACTAAATTATATTTTTTTATCCATTTTAGCACCTTCAAAATGTTGGTTAACACATTTTTGTGTCAGCGGGTTACCATAAATAGAAAATTTTAGCGTCTTTTTGCGGGCGTAAAAGGAATTGATTTGGAAATTCTTGAAAAAATCAAATAATTGTCGGCTGCTGCTTTCAGGACTTATTCACAAATGAATGAAATTATTTTAGAGCGGTTTCTTTTTTCGAAGATCTTGGTAAAAATATTTTGCTTTTACATCTGTTAACTTACACTTTTAATTTTATGAACTTCATTTTTGTACGGCTTGATGTTTATATTAGTTATAAGCAGAAGTGCTTGGAGAATTTAAATCATTTTTTTTTTTTTTGTAAAACAGGAAAAAATTTACGTACTGAAAATCTGCTCTGAAACGTAAAATAAAAAATGCAATAAAACTGATATTATATAATTAGAAAATCTTTTAATTACTTTTAAGAATAAAATATATTATGGAAATTGTCCTCAGAAAAAAAAATAATGAATAATTAATTTTTGAAAAAGTTGTTTTCATATTTAAAATAATAATTAGAATAAGTTAAGTTTTAAATATTTTAAAATTCTGTATTAATTTTCACCGGTTAGGTGATATTGTTATTAAGTAAAAACTATATTTACTAATCAAAAATGGAAACGTTTACGACAATTCAGCGGCCGCCAGTATTTTAAAAATATTTATTTATTGTTATTGCGCGTATATAAGTGCCAATTTTTGTAAATACGGGTATCCATACATAACAAAAGATCGGTAAGTATAATAAATTTAAAGCCAAAGTTCCTTAAAATTCAATAAAACTAAGTTTTTAAGATTTCTGGCTAGTTAAAAAAATGTAAAAAATAATATACCGTCAAGTTATTCGCCAAGTAATTTTTACAAATATGTCCTCCGTAGAAAGAAGTTGCAAACATATGTATTTCGAGGTACACGCAAATCATTGTTATAAACGCTTTTCTACGATATTTTAAACTAAAAGTAGTTAATAGTTGCTGCATATCAGATTAATTAAACTTTAAATCTAATCTTCCTCAAATAAAGTTTCCGAATGTATGTTTTATATATAACGGGTGTAACTGAAAAATTGCCTAAATCGCGTTACATCATAAATGTCCATCCTACAAAATGTTTAATATCTAAAATAAACTACTAAACTAACTGAATTTCTTTTTTCCGGGTTTTCAGATAAGACGTTTCGTCATCTTGACACCATTTGACGTAAAAACCACTATAGAAACATTTGCGTTATTCAGCTAGAAAGAGAACAGCTTAAAATCGTTCCGTGTCAGCCTCACTGTCTTCTCAACAGAGCAATGGGGAGAGGAAAAAATAATCCAGGCCTTCTGCAAGGGTACCAACATTCAGACAATGGCTTCTGTCTTAAAAGTCCATTCAAGATCCATCAAGAAAACAGTGAATAAGTTTTAAAAAGAGGTAACCGCAGAGAGGAAAACTTGATCAGGTGGGCACAACAAGAAGAAGGATCATCATTTCAACTTAGAGCTAAAGAGATCAATTAGAAAAGATCCAACTCAATCCATAAGACGTTTGGCACCTGAGAGAGGAGTTTTAGATATCACAAGGAGCAGACTTGAAAATGAAAACGTACGTGAAATGTGTGAGGCAACTTGTTACTCCGAGACAGAAAGTCAGAAGTTTAAAGAGGGCGAAGATCATCTTGAATAAGTTGGAAAATGATTCTGGAATAAAATATATATTTGAACTTTATTTCAATTCTTCATGAGCTTCCGATCTTAGCAGTGATTAATTAATGATGAACATATCATTTTTGTTTATGATCGAATTCATCACGATTCTTCTGTTAAGTTTGGAGAGTCATTATACATTCTTATTGCTCAAAGTAGAGTCCAATAGTGTTATAAAAACCTTGGAGAATTCCGGTAAGATATCTTTAATCATTTTTAAGATACAACAGTTTAAAGCTTAATCTGACAATTGGCCGATTTTGTTGTTACACGATTTGGCCAATTTTTTCGTTACACCCATATATATATATATATATATATATATATATATATATATATATATATATATATATGTGTGTGTGTGTGTGTGTGTGTGTGTGTGTGTGGTCGGCAGAAAAGTTCATATATATATATATATATATATATATATATATATATATATTTGTGTGTGTGTGTGTGTGTGTGTGTGTGTGTGGTCGGCAGAAAATTTCATACGCTGATCAAATACTCTCATAGAATGTGACCAAATAATGTTTATTTTTCAACATATTCCCCCCTTGCGATCCGCACACACACCTTCTATCGGTATTGCAGCGCTTGGAGGATCCCATTGTTGAAGAAACAGATATTACCTCATCATTACAGCGATACTGCTTTCCAGCTAAGCTTTTTTTTTTCATGCTGGGGAACAGATGATAATCAGCTGAGGCTAAATCAGGAGACTATGGAATGTTCTCAACCAATTCAAAGCCACAGTCACGCACATATAAAATGACATTGAAACTAAGGACTTGTGTGTTGGAGAATTGTCCTGATGAAACATGACATCTTTCGTCAGTTTTCTTAGGAGTTTGGCCTCCATAGCTTTTCGTAACTGCCACAGCAATTTACCATAGTAATCTTCATCAATGACGTTGGCCCTTTTGAAGAGATTCAATAAGCACAATGCTTTTTGCATACCCTACAGATGAAATGATTCTTGGCCTTCTTTTGAATAGGTGCATGCCTCTTTTTCTCTGGCTCAGATTCATCCTGGTTTAGGAAACTGTTATGATGTTAATTTGGGGTTAATAAAGACAAACGCCAAATAACATGTAACAATAAAATGGGGTTTATTCTGTTGGTAAGTTGGTACAGATTATCGTCTGAGTAGTCTATAACTAACTCAACCCAGAACTTCTCCGACACTCTGTCTTTTGACATGCCACTATTTAACATCCTTGTTTGTAGACGAGTTTATCTTCAAGAGGGGTGGTAGGTTCCTACACAACAGAAACATTCAAGAAAACCAGTTGGATCTGCTGCAAAAAATATCAGATTTTCCCCGTCAACCTGGTGCGCTTTTGATGATGTTTCAGAAGACATGGCACCCACCGAACACAAACTTTCGTCATAGCAATTTCATTGTGCAGAATATTATCAATTTTCTAACGGGATATGCTAATAGTATTGGCTGTTTGATTTATAGCCAATCGCCTGTTATCCATCATCCATGTTCTGAACAGGAATATGATTAACCTCGGTGGTAGCAGTTGCAGGATGTCCAGGTCTTGGGTCATCTTCAAGACTTCTCCCTTCTCCTCATAAATTCAGCTACCTATTTTGGCATTGTGCGCAAAGTTGCAGCGTCATCCCCTAATGTAACGACCATGTCAGCATTAATATCTTTTACCGAATCGGGACGCAGGTTCGAATCCTGGCGGAAAGCGCATATTTTTCTCCCTAATAAGATTTATCGAATATTCAGGCCAGTAGACGAAAATAAATAAATGTACTGTTTAATGAATAAACGGTGAAACTACTAAAATATGGCTATCCACTAAAATAACGCTGAAAGTGATAGAATCTGTCGTATTAATAATTTAGAAATATATATATATATATATATATATATATATATATATATATAATATAGTAAAAAGTAATAAATCCGTTGGAATATAGTCCAGGTGGTTCCTAGTAATATAAAATATTGCAAATGATCCATTAAAAATAGCTCAATGTATTTATTATTACAGAGAAAAAATTAATACCCAATAAAATCCAAAATCACCTCATATGGCGAATAAGCTTATTTCGACCGACGAAAATATAAATCGTCAGTCTTATTCAACCCCTGTATAAACTGAGTTGGTGTCGGAAATAGAAATTTAAACGTGAAAGCTACGAAAAAAAAAAAAAAAAAAAACTTCGAAAAACTAATACCGAATTTATCCATTTCAATGTTTGAATCAGAGGAAAGGCACGAGGTTAGGGGAGGGTGATAAGTATTTGTCTTAAAGGAAAGAGGTTTTAAAATTGAACCCGGATATTAACTTTATGACATTAAAAGGGGTTTAAAAAAAACCCTTTAAAATATATTGATAAAGTTATATTTAAAAATACTAAGTGATACTTAAAATTAATATTCCCAAAACAAGTTATATTTAAAAATAAGATAATTAATAGGTTATATTTAAAAATAAATCATATTTAAATAATTTATGTTTAAAAAATAAAAAAGATTATATTTACATATTATATTTAGTAATAATATAAATATAATATTTTAAGTAAAATTATATTTACATGTATATATATATATATATATATATATATAATCAAATATAAATAAATGTACGTGCGAGTGTTCACATACATATCTATCTATCTATCTATCTATCTATCTATCTATCTATCTCTCTACATGTAAAAACAGATGGCGAGAAAGAGTGCGACAAAAAAAAAAAAACAAAAAAAAACGCACAGAATGAAGGATTTGAGTTTTAGGATAAATCTCTATAGTCCACGAAGGTAGCAAGATTTCTTCAAAGTAACTGATATGGATATTTAATGTGACAAACTTTATCAAATCTCGATTGACATCAGTTGAAAGCGAGAGTATTTTTAGCATTATGTACTTATCTGCATACATATTATTACTTAACTACACATAAACACACAGAAACACGTGAATTCATAAAGTCTAGAAGGTTTCGTCATGAAGTTTCAATAAAAAAAAATCTGTGCATACAGACACCCATACAGACGCACAATCAAATATGTGCTTAGACATGAATTATGATAGAGAAAATTGATGTAAGTCCTTATATGTGTGTTTTGTTTGCATTATTATATGTGCAATTATAAGGCTACGCTAAGTGGAATATTTGGGGATTTTTAGAAAAGGAAACCAGATAAAGAGGCGAAGAAAGAAAAAAAGCAAGCGATAAAACAAAAATGAAAAATCCATATATAAAAAGGGACGAGAAAGAACGAAAGAAACTATTTAAAAAGAAAGAAATCAATGAGAAAAAAAGGAAATAAAAAGAACGAAAGAGTATCTAGAAAGAAAGAAAGAAAGAAAGAAAGAAAGAAAGAAAGAAAGAAAGAAAGAAAGAAAGAATAAATGAATGAAAGAAAAAAGAGAAGAAAGGATCCAAATAAAAAAGAAATATAAAAAACGAAAAAGATTATCTAAATAGAAAGAAAGAAAGAAAAAAAGAAAGAAAGAAAGAAAAGAAAGAATTCAAATAGAAAAAAGAAATAGAAAGAACGAAAAAGTATCCGCATTAAAAAGTATCAAAATAGATAGATAGATAGATAGATAGATAGATAGATAGATAGATAGATAGATAGATAGATAGATAGAATACCATTTGAAAGAAAGAAAGAAAGAAAGAAAGAAAGAAAGAAAGAAAGAAAGAAAGAAAGAAAGAAAGAAATTCGGGAAGGTAAAGAATCAAAACGTAAAGAAAGAAAGTAAGAAACAGAGAAAAGGGTGAAGGACGCAAGAGAGAAAAGAATGAATGAATGAATGAATGAAAGAAAAACAAAGAAATAAAGAGAGATTCCATTTAGAAAGAAAAAATATAAAGAATTAAAACATAAAAAAAGGAAAGGAAATAGAGAAGGAAATAAAAGACGTAAGAGGCAAGAGACTGAAAACTAAACAAAAAAGAATGATTATCAAGGGAGGGCAAGATATGAGTGAAGACAAAAAAAGAAACGTGAATCGAAAACGCTTCACTCATAACCCTTTTCTCCATGACCCAATTCAGGTCTGTTAATCTTCTTTTTTTTTTTAATTTACTCCTAATTTCAAATTCGTATTTCTCCTTTCACCGCACTAATTTTTTGATTTTTTGTTTTTGTTTTATTCTACTCATATTTTTTTCTCTTTTTTTTTTCTTTTTTAATTGTTACTTGTCGCATTGTTCTGCGATGACGAAGACGACAGGTTCGAGTGACAATAATAAGGAGAAATAAAGTACGTTTCCTGTCAAGTTTTAAGCTAGTCACAGAGGAGGAAGAAGACAGGCGCTGATTTTTAACGCGGACATTTATGCACAAATCTCAAATGATGGATGTAATTAGGGCAAAATGAAAACTGAATTATGACAAAAAATAAAAAAATAATAATAATGAGCGAGTTTCGTTTCTAACTGCGTTGTAAACAATAATTCACGTCAAACCACAAATATGAATATTCTGGTCTGTAAAAAAATTCCACAGAACAGATATTGGTTTGGAACGAAATTTCGTAGTGCATTTCAAGAAGTGACTTTTGAAAGCCGTAATTTCTTTTTACACGTGATTAAATATATACATAGTTTGAATGATGACATTTCAATACGTCTTCCTAAGCTGAACTGTAATTTTTAAATATTTTTACATTAAAAGTTAAAATGGTGGAAAATGTAATTCTTTTTCGTTATTTTATTCTCTTTTCTTTACGGGAAAGATAGAAATGCAGTATAAATAGCAAAACAGTGTGTGCCGTTTATGGAGATGGTGTTATGGCATGCAGTGATTACCAAACTATTTTTCTCTGGGCCGTATTTTCGGAATGAAAATTCGCTCGCACCTCACCAAATTATTATGTGATAAAAAGTACATAAAAAAAAACAGAGAGGGTTAAAGGGAGATAACCGTAGATTCGAAGTCAGAACATTATCATTGATAACTCTCTCCTCCAATTTGCGGACCCTAGTTACTATATTCTTAATAGTTGATATAATGCAAAAATATCACAATGATAAAATCGGTCAATTTATACTGGGACTCATGCGGGCAATTACAAGTAATTCACAATAATATTTATTTTTGGCATATAAAAGTTTTGAAACTGTTTCTAAATCTTTGATTTTCTTTCAGTCATTCTGCCTCACCTGCTATCTTCTTCCGCTGCATCTTTGAGGCACGCCGAATAGTTTGGGAACCACTGACAGCGTGATGTTCGTAAATGGTTCGCTAGATTCAGAAGGAGAAATTTCGATTTGGAAGACCGGCATGTCTGTAGTCAAAACGCTGATTAAAAACAATGCAGATCACACAACACGGGACATCGCAGAGATACTCTGTATATCTCATTTGAGCGTTGTAAAGCATTTGAAGCACTTGTATACGAGAATCGCTACGATGTTTGGATTCCGCACGATTGAACCGAAATAAATATTTAATGGACCACATTTCCATGATTGATTCTCTCTTCAAACGAAATAAAACGGCAGTCTTACAGACGACGACAAGTGGATGTTTTACAACAATGTAGAGCGGAAAAAGCCTTGGTGAGCCGCCATTCACTTACTAAACATCGTTGATTCCTATGTCCACACTGTCAATACCTGTAAATCTTCCCTTTCCGACAATCAGAACATTTCCTCTATAGACATAGAACATATTAAATAGTATATATATATATTACTGTCTGTATTTTGAAGTTAAGAACATATTTATTTTCGGCACTTACATTTATTATAGTCAGTCAGTTGAGTGCCATTCGTGATACACACTTGGCCGATCACGTCTTTTTCGATTCATGACTGAGTAGGCAGAATATTTTTCCACAGTAGGTTGACGTTTCTTTCTACCGTAAATTGGTTACACCGTCTGTCATGCTATTTAACCCATAGCTGGGTGTCGAGAGAAGAGATGGATTCATACCCCAAGATATCTGCGCGTAAGTGAATGTAACGAGCGTGACTGGAATTCAAACCATGTTTCTGATTTCTCAATTAATGACCCCAAAAACCTGTTTGCATCTGATGAAGGTGGTACTGTGTCTTCAGAGAAGGCGGAAGGGTATTTTTATTTTAATTACGAACTCCTTCCGCAAAAATCAGACTCTGATTTCAGTTAAGTTTTGTTTCCAATTGGACTGATTAAAGGTAGTAATCGATTGGCCCATTGAGAGAATGTCGTCTTCCATCAGGGTACGTTTGCATTTATGGAGCCATCCCTGATATCTCTATAATCTCGCAGGATATCGCTGGAGAGGAAAACAAGAAATCCTGAATGATCTACTGTTCTGGATACCTAGCTATGGCGTAAAACGGGTTGGTCGCCCAGCAGCCACTTACATTGACCAGTTATGTTATGACACAGAATGCCACCCTAATGACATTCCAACCTTGATACAGGACCGTGAGGGCTGGAATGGTAGACTGAGGAATGTCTTAGTTGATTTGACCGAAGAAATAAAAATCTAACTGGGCAAAATCTAATCTGCAAAATAATGCTCGGCTTTTCATCAAAGGCTGTGATTCAGGTGACACGTATACCCTTATCAGGGTGGGTGTAATCATGGGTATATTTTTACCCCAGCGTCACTTTTTGCCGTGTTGCTCTCACGCTCAGTAATAATAATAATAATAATAATAATAATAATAATAATTTTGATGACTAATACAAACATTATTAATAAAACAATATTGTCAGTGTTTTTCTCTATGTTGAACGACATAATATGTTTATAAGCCTCTAAACTTAAAAATTGACCAGCCGACCAGTTTCGCCCAGAGGGAAGACTAAATATTGCAATATAAAATATAAAAGCATGAGAAGCATGTGATAAAATAAAGGTGGGAAGATCAGATGGAAATCATGTCAAGCCCTTACAGGCATTCCCTCTGTTTACAGAGGGAGGGCTGCCTGGAACTGACATAGATCGTTTCCAATACTTTTAAGTGAAGCACAGAATGAGCATGACTAAGGATGGAAAATGAATCAATGCTGAAATTTGTGGCACAACTTGGATTGTTTATGAGATGCTCAGCAATGGCGGAGCCGTATGTGTTCCTGATCTTGTCACCAGATTGGAACGTACCATTCCTAATTCTTCCGGGTACGTGCTAATTAATCCGTGCGTCTAACCATAAAGGTAGTTCTACCTATGTAGTCAGCTCCGCAACTACATTCAAAACGGTATATTACATTATTAATATGGTGGGGAGGCAGAACATCCTTCCGAACAGACACCCAAGGAGACCTGGTAGAAAAAAAACAACACGCACATTGGCGGAAAAATAGCAATTTTTAACCGTTGAGTTGAATTGTTTGACAAATTTACCACTTATTGAACCCAACCAGGGCAAACGCAAATACGCAAGGCATTTAGAAGCCATACTCGGTCTGAGTTTAGAGAAATTTTCTTTTTCATGACCGACTTAATAATATCCAAAGGGTATCCATTATTAGCTAGAGTCTTACTAATTGCTTTCAGATCTTCATCTAGCTTAGATTCTGAGCAGATCATCAAAGCTCTATGTGTAAGGGTACTAATAAGATTTTCTTTTGCGTTTGTTAGTTCAAAATACATCCCTTCGAATGTACAGTCCGGTAAAAGTTGGCTTACGATAGATTGATGTGATATAAACGGATGGTGTTTTAGTTACTAAGACATCCAAAAAAGGTATCGTGGAATTAGTTTCAATTCCCATAGTGTGCCTTAATGCCGGATGCATACCATTAAGAAGTGACAAGAAAATTTTTGCCTCCGTTATATTTTCAAAGAGGCAAAATTTGTCATCAACCTAGCGATAGTACATTAGTGGTTTGGCAGTTTCAGAAAATAAACGATTTTCATAGAAACCAAAAAAATATTCACCAATGTAGACCCTAGGACTGAACCCATAGAAACACCATTGATCTGTCTTTACATTGTGTTATTAAAACTGAATTCAACAGACGTCACAGCAAATTTTAGCAACTTAACAAAAATATTTTTCCAGAATGGCAGATGGAGATATCCGGCTACGATATAGCAAATCTGTGCAGATATCTATTGTTTCTGAAATGGGGACAAAGGTAGATAGGTCGTTGATATCGAACGAATACATAAATTTATTAGTCGAATTACAGTTTCCAATATCTCTTGCAAAAGAAAAAGTCTTTTATCCAATGACAACTGTAATATTGCAATACAGCTTGTAATAGTGGGTCATTTGGCAACCTGCTGTTGAGTTGGCACCACTATAGACATAATTGGTCTGAGTGGGGTACCTGCCTTACGGGTTTTAGGCAAACCGTATAAATGGGAAACGAATTGAGCCCGATTGTCTAATATCGCTAGCTATATCAGAAGGTAGGACACCCTTTTTACCCATTTGACGAATTATATATATATATATATATATATATATATATATATATATATATAAAATATGTGTGTCTGTGTGTGTGTGTGTGTGAAAAATGTATATATATAAATATATATATATATATATATGTGTGTGTGTGTATATATATATATATATATATATATATATATTATTTATATATTATATGCGCAGTACTTATTACAAAAGTGCTCAATATCAGAGATAGAGCTAACATATTTGGTTGGATTGATGTGAGTTTGTGATCCTTGTTTCACGCTTCTGCGATCGTCTGACGGTCGCAAAAAGCGTGAAACCCAGGGTCATAAACTCATCAATCCAACTATATATATATATATATATATATATATATATATATATATATATATATATATATAGTCATCTCCAGACAGACTGTTTCGCTGTATCACTAGACGTCCGATTGCTTCAAGCCGGGATCGAAATATATATATGATGGCCGTAAACTCGTTCTCAAGCATTGCCGTCGCCTGATTAATCTATACATGTCCTGCTCTTATATGACTCTTTAAACAATCCAGGGACTGGCATTGTTTACCACAAACGTTACAGTTGAAAAGATCCATGGCGTATTCTGCTGCTGCTTTCTTATTATTGTTATGAATATTCATGTGTCTCTTTATGCCTCCCATTGAAGTGCACTCTTTTCCACAACGTCTACATATTTCCAAACCATTCTCAATGGAGTTAATAACGTTGCGGTTCATCTGACTTCGCTGGTGACTTTTGAAGCCAGCTTTACTTAGGCCTTTCTTATCACATTGAAGACATGTGAGATCATATTCAATGTCGACATACGCTGGGTTTAACATTTTTCCCTTATATATATATATATATATATATATATATATATATATAGTATTCCCCAAAATGTACTCACTTTTTGACTTCGTCGTCAGTTCGAATATTTATAAACAAGCATTCAATTTCATGTTTACTTTGTGACCAGGTGGATCATACTCATGACGTAGTCGAAGAAAACTGTCCACAATTTCTTCATATTGCTTCATCGCATTTCTTCAGTCTTGGGGAGGTTAGAGAGGGCTTCCACTGCTAAGAATACGCTTTGGTTTCGGGGCGATAGCCACAGAACTACGATTCGCCATATGTTATCTACATTTTGAAAAGGTTTTCGCCTTCTTCGACTCAATCAAGGAGACGACTACACTCTACACACTTTCCTTCCAAGCACTGCTATAAACGACGGAAGTGAGTGAGATTGTTATAATTTACTATGTTTGAGCATTTGGTTATTTGGGCAGAACTAGCAAATTTTCAGTGCCCCTTCATATATATATATATATATATATATATATATATATATATATATATATATATATGTGTGTGTGTGTGTGTGTGTGTGTGTGTGTGTGTGCAGATTAAAGATTTAAAAAATAAAACAATGTGATTTTTGTCTTAGAATTCAAAATTGTAAGCACAATCGACAATTTGTTCCTTATCCACCGTCTTAGGCACACGTACAGGCGTCTACCCTAAAGTGAGGTTTAGCAGATTACTGTACGGGGTTCGGTACCTTTCCGGCTGTCCTGCTATTATGACCATGCGAATCTTATTAAATTTTGACTGCACATAAGATTTGATTATAGGAGTCAACAGCTTTGTGCAGCAGTAGTCACACTTTTTGAAAGAGAACGAGTTCACATTATACACAGTAAATACACGCGCAGATCTTGAATTCTCCTTCCTCTAGACTGGTTGCCAGCGAAGGCTATGTAGTTCAACTTACGCTTCTATTTAACCCATGGCGGGGTCTTTGTGCAAGCTCGATCGGAATTCCAATTAGGCATGTCGATTTCTGGTTCCGATCCGCTAACCACTGTATCTGTACATCATTTGTGTATATTTTTCCTTACATTGGCCACTCATGCACTACACTATCTCGTAATCTAACTCGTCACCTGTAAAAACTCAGTGCAATTCGTACACATATAGATCATCGTATCACAAACACCCAAAACACTGCTATCACTATAAGACAAATATTAGAATCAAAGCAAGAAAGGCCCAAAATCTTAAAAGCCATTATTATACAAATGAAACCATCTACAATAAATATCTTTTGCTGCAGTGAACGATATCTTGATGGATTTGTTTTTTACGGCTTATCAAACCTAATTTTTTTTAGACAATAAGGGTTTTAGTGATACTAGTCTTAGTAATTAACCAATTACTGGAAGGAGAAGAGGTGGAATCATACCTTTCCCAAGGTTATTTGCGTGTAAGGGAATATGACGAATCCAACGAAAATTGGAACTCCGCTCTCCGATTAACAATTCTGAGCCATTTCTATTACACCGTCCACACATCCAAGCGTACAGCATCTGGCATTCCCAAGCGGTCTTCCATCAAAGTACTGACCAGGCTCGACGTTGCTTAACTTCCGTGATCGTATGGAAACCGGTATTTCAATGTGATATGAATGTAATCCACGGCGACATGAGGAATGTATAAGAATAAAAATAATATTTTATACATATTCGTCTGGTGCTGTCACGCTCGCTCTAACCCTTACACCTGACGTCACGTTAGACAGTTTCATTTTAGCTCTATAAAAATGCCTGGATTCCGTCAATGGAATCTTATCTACTAACACTGACAACACATGGTTCTTGATAATGACTGAGTTGGTCAAAAGTAGAACAGAAAAAAAATGAATTTCGGATAGTTTATCCACAATTTCGATCCTGATAGTCAATATCTTAGATAAAATATTAGAAAAATGCAATAAAAATTAATCACACTGACCTTGTCGGTTGATTTCTGTCTAGATTTTGCGGATGAAAAGTTATCATTGTTTACACTATTTACATGACTCGCCCGTCGCTTTAGAAGCAACAGCCAGACTGCGAGCACATATCTTTTGATTATATTGGTGAAGTTTTATGCAGAACCAAACACATTGTTTGGAGAGTCGAATACAGAGAACTAGTGCACCGTATGCCACAGGATCCCCAGACGACCTTCTGCAGGTTTCGAATTCAGAGTTGTCCTTCTTGACCGTTCACTACTCAAGGATATAGGACCCGGTCTGTCCTGCTATTTACCCTGGGAGAGAAGAGATGGATTCATACCTTTCTGAAGGGTTATTAGCACGTAAGTGAATGCACTGGAATTCGAAATCGGCTTTCCGATTCCTCAATCGATTACTTCACCATGACTTCATCTATTGGTATAGTATGCCAAAAAAGGTAAATCTCTTCAGATAACGCGTTTCACCAGTTTATGTCGGGTGTTTCAGGTTGGAATGAGAGACAAACCTGTGTGTAATGAAAATGCGTTGAAATGTTGAGAAACAAATAATAAACACCCATATCAGATAGCATTTGCTAGATTTGAAATTAGACAACTCCGAGAAGATCACGTTTTTCTTTTTTCTCTATTAGCTCGTATACTGAATTGTGCTACTATTGCATTTGAGAAGATAGGTGATATTGTGTATGAGCCTGGTCTGAGGTTCATCGTAGAGAATTGGGAGATCAGTGCATTATCAATGCATTTTCTTCTTAGTAAAAGATTCCCTCTTCTAATAAGATTGGCATTTACTAGATCGAAATTGTGGTCAGTTATGTAACAGTGAACAACCAGTGCGTTGAAATTGCTGTTCTACAATAGATCCTTACGGTTCGGATGCCATTCTGCAGCTTACTAACATTCACGCACACACACACACACACACACACACACACACACACACACACACACACACACACATATATATATATATATATATATATATATATATAATTAGAAGAAAGAGTGATTTCCATTAAGGTCCAAAATACATCGTAAATATGTAGTCTTAGTAGGTGCGCTTGGAATGATAAAAAAAGAAGATAACAACATCGAAAAACGCCCTGGAAATCCCAGCTTAAGAGAAATACAATAAAATTGTCTTGATGAGTATAGCCTACATGCTAAGAAGAACTTTGTCCATGTAATGCTAGTAATGTTATGGAGTTTAGAACAAACCATGAAATGTAGCCATAACAACACACCACTACCTGCTTTAGGTATTCCCACTGACTTGTTAGGTAATGTGATCATAGCACAAATCGAAATATAATGATGACAAAAAGAAGATGTTCAATTACTAAGTTTGTAATTTAAATTATATCCCATTTATACTAATTATTTAAAAATACTGTAAAGGATTAAATTTAAATTCAATATATAAAATAATTTAGTATTATAAAAATAAATATAGAAGAAAATTCCACATATAGAAAATATTTAACAGGGAGAGAAATATTTAGATATAAAATGAAAATTCCATATCTCAAAATCAATTTCACATACAGAAAAAAATTACATATACGAAAGATGTCACAACAGAAAAAAAATTCACATATTAAAATATAAATGAAAGAGAGAAGTGCAAGGTTTGGCTGATACTATGTTAGCTTAAATTTGTTCCTGTGGCAACACTTGGAGTTTGGGATTGAAATAATGTCATGTCAGTTGGAATTTTTTTCTATGGCAACACTTGGATACCAATTCATTCTTTTTATTTAGTAGAATATCTTGATTCTTAAATTTAATGATTTTAATTTTTTCCTCCAAACATAAATTTACCCTTAAAGCTATTTGGAGTCTGGGCAAAACCTATAAATTCCCAGTCACTTTGAGGGTTCGGGTCTTTCACTCTCAATTACCAAAATATTTGGGAGAGATAGTTTGGTGTTTTAATCTTGGGTTGGAAAATGTGTGTCTGTGGTTATAAAGTCTTTTTTCCATTCCCCCGCCGAAAATCCCAATATAAACTTGGTGGTTTGATTTATTTTCTTTTGGGTAAATGGTGGCTTGATAAATAACATTAAATGCTCTACATTTTCCCTCGAATGGACAAAGGTTGCTATTTCTACAATTACAGGGGGAGGGGGGTATTAGAATTCTTGTTGACACCACTGAAATTATTAAGGATATACTTGTTGTGGGAGTCTACTCTAAACATGTTGTAAGTACATGAATAACTTATTTTAATGGTTTTTCTATTGAAGATCTTGCCTAGCGGGTTGTTATTTTGAAAATGTTTGTTTATAAATTTCATGAAAATTTGTCCAATGTTTATTCTAAATAATCTAGAGAAGGGAAGGGGGCTTTAACCAAATAATATTTATTTTTCCTTTTTTTGCGTGGATTACTACTCTTAACCTCACCATGGTTATTTGTGGGGTTTAAGTAAGATAGTTTATGTGCAAAACCACTTTTCTGGAGGGCATTTTTGAACAATGCTTTATTCTTATCAAATATATTCTTATTAGATGACAATTTATTGATTCTAGAACCAATTGGTATTTGCTTCAAAATGATATTGATGTGGTTCGAGTTAATGTTTCGTGTTCCTTATGGTAAGGTTTAAATGTATTATTATTTAAATATGATGTCAAGGTAATCGACTATTTTCATATTGGAAGTGATCTCTATCTTGAATGCCAGGAGATTAAAAGCACTAATGATTTTTTTTCTGTAATTTAACAGTAAGAAGACCATTACTATTGAGGACATAAGTAGTATAGACCGACTAGTTCCGGTTCAATGAATCTACCAATTATCTCCAAAATGTAAATACAGACAAGATCAGCTACTTGTGCCAAATTATATGCCCCGTTGGAACGTCAAAATCGTTATAACCACATTTCATTCAGTTGGAGTCATTAAGAAATAGAATTGTCTTCCTGGTCTCAAATATGATATTGATATCTTCATCATATATCACGATATAGTGCAATCATTCAAAAGGTCACTAGAAATAAAGGAGTAAAAGTCGATGATATTGAATTTAATAAACATAGCTCTCTTCTTCTCCACCCCCGTATTACTGAACCACTCAATGGTATCCGATGTGTCTTTCCAAAGATTGACACCAGTTGAAATTAGAAATTTATCCGTAATTTTTTTATAATTATATTTTTTGAAATTATCCCTAGCTCAGACTTAGTTGGATTGATCAACGTAGATTGGCTATTATTCGAGAAATTGGGTTTATGGCCTATAATATATGTGCGTGTTTGGTACGGATCTTCACCATTCTATCGCTAATATTGACTTTTAATAGTTAGCTTAGCTGTTATATTGTCCATCTCAAAAAATCTATTATTAAATCTTTCTTTTTTATAATTATCGGTAATTTTGTCCTTGAGGATTTTATAGTATTTAGTATAATCACGTTTGCATGTTTTTTTGATAATTCTGCTCTTTCGAGTTTTAATTATATCAGTGTCCTTGTTTAGGGTCTTCTCTAAAGAGTTAAAGTTTCTACAAAATTTCATGTTTTTGACAATGTTAAACAGATCCTTTTCGAATGTTTCCAGAGATTTACAGGATGGTGGAGAATTCTGGGATTTTAAGTTGTAGGTTTACGATTTGTTGTTTTTAGTTTCATGATGATTGAAATAGAAGTACGCCTTCCATCTTAGTCATTTTTTAAAGTCAACAATTTTCTCACAGATAGATTGAAGGAGTTCAGAGAAGGATATGGTCTCATTTAAATAGGTAGGAAGATCAACCAAACTCCATCAGCAACATACTCGTTGATAATACAAATATAATGGCCTCATTCACATGCAAAAAAGCGTTATTAAAAAAAACAAAAAAAAACAACACTCATTAATACCACAGCCACAATGTGATGATCGTGTTTGGAAAATAAAGCCTATAACTCTAGTTAAATACATAAAAAAATCCATACATTCAGTTAATAGTAAAATAAAATTATCCGTGACAATGGCTAAAAGAATAGCCGAAAGCGCTAGGAGATACAGAACATTCGAACAATTTCTACATAATAGAAAAGAAAAATAATTATAAGAATAATTAAATGAAAAACTTAATCGTAGTACCTTGTCAGTAGTTTTAAATCAAACGTGTATAAAAGAGGGATAGTTGCCCAAATACACAATGTACACACACACACACACACACATATATATATATATATATATATATATATATATATATATATATATAAATATATATATATATATATATATATATATTTATATTTATATATATATATATATATATATATATATATATATATATATATATATATAAATAAAACTCTCTCATGATGCCGAGCAGACGTCCCTGGGGATGTTGAGGCTTTCGTTATCCTGTTTGGGACATGTTTTCACCAGTTAACCTTTCCATCCGACCAGGGTGTCAGCCATTAAGCAAGAACCTCTTCCTGTCATGCGGACCTGCTACTCCAACATCACTATTCATTTTCACTCGCAACGTCAATACTATGTACGCACACATACATACGCGCACACATACACATGCATTCTAACAGCGACCTAATGAGTTCGCGTACACATACATGCACACATACGTACATGCATAAACAGATACACATACGCACACAAAACAACTGCATATACACTATAACAACGCCATAAGTAATTGATTCACACACATACATACACACGAACACACACGCACATACACACACACATATATATATATATATATATATATATATATATAAATATATATATATATATATATATATATATATATATATATATATATATATGTGTCGATACATCGACACACACACACATATATATATATATATATATATATATATATATATATATATATATATATATATATATATATGTGTGTGTGTCGATGTATTTGGGTCTTTGACAGCAATCCCTTTTAATACTTCACTGTTTTCGGCTGGGTAGTTTCGAAATAATATTAAATTCAAACCCCAGAGACATCCCAGGGAAATCCAAGGGAAAATCACCCAAGCTCCCCTCCCAAAGGAGAGGACAGCTTGGGTGATTTTTTAAAAGGAAAAGTGTCGAGGAGGGGCAGCCTGAGCAATTTGTTCACGTTGTTGCCGTTAAGCCTACTTTAAGCCTCGACCTTGTGTCAGATTCGGCAGTGACGTGGGCGTGATGAAAAAAATTCAACCCTTTTTAATACGTTTCGTTGAACAAGACTGATAGGCTACTTGTATTAGTTTTTAAATGTATTTCTCTTGTATCTGTAAAAGCGTCTTCTTTTCTGTACTTCTTTCCTGCTCAAGAAGTGAACGATCATGGTTCTCCACAATATTCTCTCCTTTTTAGTTCTTAGTAAAGTTTTTTCATTTTTCTTTTTGCTATATCTCCCCATCCCTGTCCTACCAACACTTTACACAAGTTTAGTAGGTACGTTCTGTCCTGCTTTCGCCTCTCTTGCCATTAATATGTCCCATGAGTGTCAAATTATTGAAGCTTTCATTCCTCAAGCATCCGTTTTGCCTCCATTTTCCTTGAAGCTTCCACGTTACTCACATGTTCGTTACATGGTATTCTCTGGATTCTTCACTTGCCCCACGTCTCCCCGTAAGAAAATATAAGTATAAATTATCAAATACGATTTATTGTTACTCTTAATACATCTCATTTGGAAGTATAATTCGCTATTTTGTAGTGAGAATCTTTTCTTCTCTTATTTTTTTAGACATAAGTAAAAAAAAAAATTATATATAAACTACCTTTTTGCCCTCCTTTAGTTCCAATTCAGCACCTATTTCTTCTTACACCCCCAATTTAGGGTCATAAATTTAATACCCGAGTTGAATCGGTTGAGCCTCTTCCGTTTTAGACAGATTCCTTTCGTCCTCCACTTAACACCGACACGGGTATTTTGTCTGGCTGGGGTGTCGATTCGGGTAGTTTATAGGTATCGCATGGACACAGGAATCAACGATCCATGGTGAATGTTATTTTAACGCCTGGTTGGGTATTTTCACAACTACTGCGATGTAATATTGAATTTCCGTTCTGACAACGGATGCTGAGACGTGGTTCTGACAACGGATAATGAAATGTGCTTCTGCCAACGGATAATGAGATGTGGTTCTGCAAATGGATCATTAGATGTGGTTCTGACAACGCATGCTGGGATGGGCTTCTACTGACAGATAATGAGATGTGGTTCTGACAAGGGATAATGAGAAGTGCTTCTGCCAACGGATAATGAAATGTGGTTCTGACAACGGATGATATGTGGTTCTGCCAACGGATGCTGAGATGGGCTTCTACCGACAGATATTGAGATGTGGTTCTGACAACGGATGATGACATGTGCTTCTGCCAACGGATAATGGGATGTGGTTATGCCAACGGATATGTGGTTCTGACAACGGATGGTGAGATGGGCTTCTACCGACAGATAATAAGATGTGGTTCTGCCAACGGATGATGAGATGTGGTTCTGACAACGGATGGTGAGATGGGCTTCTACCGACAGATAATGAGATGTGGTTCTGACAACGGATGGTGAGATGGGCTTCTACCGACAGATCATGAGATGTGGTTCTGACAACGGATGGTGAGATGGGCTTCTACCGACAGATAATGAGATGTGGTTCTGACAACGGATGGTGAGATGGGCTTCTACCGACAGATAATGAGATGTGGTTCTGACAACGGATGGTGAGATGGGCTTCTACCGACAGATAATGAGATGTGGTTCTGACAACGGATGGTGAGATGGGCTTCTGACAACGGATGGTGACAACGGATGGTGAGATGGGCTTCTACCGACAGATAATGAGATGTGGTTCTGACAACGGATGATGAGATGTGCTTCTGCCAACGGATGATGAGATGTGCTTCTGTCAACGGATGATGAGATGGGCTTCTACCGACAGATAATGAGATGTGGTTCTGACAACGGATGGTGAGATGGGCTTCTAGCGACAGATAATGAGATGTGGTTCTGACAACGGATGGTGAGATGGGCTTCTACCGACAGATAATGAGATGTGGTTCTGACAACGGATGATGAGATGTGCTTCTGCCAACGGATGATGAGATGTGCTTCTGTCAACGGATGATGAGATGTGGTTCTGACAACGGATGCTGGGATGGGCTTCTACAGACAGATGCTGAGATGTGGGTCTGCCAACGGATGATGAGATGTGGGTCTACCAACGGATGACGAGATGGGCATCTACGGATGGATGCTGAGATGTGGTTCTGCCTATGCATGTGAGATATGGTTCTGCCAACGAATGCTGAGATGGGCTTCTACGGACAGATGCTGAGATGTGGTTCTGCCTATGCATGTGAAATGTGGTTCTGCCAACGAATGCTGAGATGGGCTTCTGCGGACAGATGCTGAGATGTGGTTCTGCCAACGGATGATGAGATGTGGTTCTGCCAACGAATGCTGAGATGGGCTTCTGCTGACAGATGCTGAGATGTGGTTCTGCCTTTGCATGTGAGATGTGGTTCTGCCAACGAATGCTGAGATGGGCTTCTACGGAGAGATGCTGAGATGTGGTTCTGCCAACGGATGATGAGATGTGGTTCTGCCAACGAATGCTGAGATGGGCTTCTGCGGACAGATGCTGAGATTTGGTTCTGCCAACGGATGATGAGATGTGGTTCTGCCAACGAATGCTGAAATGGGCTTCTGCGGACAGATGCTGAGATATAGTTCTGCCTATGCATGTGAGATGTTGTTCTGCCAACGAATGCTAAGATGGACTTCTACGGACAGATGCTGAGATGTGTTTCTGCCAACGGATGATGAGATGTGGTTCTGCCAACGAATGCTGAGATGGGCTTCTGCGGACAGATGCTGTGATGTGGTTCTGCCAACGAATGCTGAGATGGGCTTCTACGGACAGATGCTGAGATGTGGTTCTGCCAACGGATGATGAGATGTGGTTCTGCCAACTAATGCTGAGATGGGCTTCTGCGGACAGATGCTGAGATGTGGGTCTGCCAACGGATGATGAGATGTGGTTCTGCCAACGAATGCTGAGATGGGCTTCTACGGATGGATGCTGAGATATGGTTCTGCCTATGCATGTGAAATGTGGTTCTGCCAACGAATGCTTAGATGGGCTTCTGCGGACAGATGCTGAGATGTGGGTCTGCCAACGGATGATGAGATGGGCCTCTACGTACGGATGCTGAGATGTGGTGCTGCCTATGCATGTGAGATGTGGTTCTGCCAACGAATGCTGAGATGAGATTATGCGGACAGATGCTGAGATGTGGGTCTGCCAAAGGATGATGTGATGTGGTTCTGCCAACGAATGCTGAGTTGGGCTTCTACGGATGGATGCTGAGATGTGGTTCTGCCTATGCATGTGAGATGTGGTTCTGCCAACGAATGCTGAGATGGGCTTCTACGGACAGATGCTGAGATGTGGTTCTGCCTATGCATGTGAGATGTGGTTCTACCAACTAATGCTGAGATGGGCTTCTGCGGACAGAAGCTGAGATGTGGTTCTACCTATGCATGTGAAATGAGGTTCTGCCAACGAATGCTGAGATGGGCTTCTACGGATGGATGCTGAGATGTGGTTCTGCCTATGCATGTGAGATGTTGTTCTGCCAACGAATGCTGAGATGGGCTTCTACGGATGGACGCTGAGATGTGGGTCTGCCAATGGATGATGAGATGTGGTTCTGCCAAGGATGATGAGATGTGGTTCTGCCAACGAATGCTGAGATGGGCTTCTGCGGACAGATGCTGAGATGTGGTTCTGCCTATGCATGTGAAATGTGGTTCTGCCAACGAATGCCTAGATGAGCTTCTGCGGACAGATGCTGAGATATTGGTCTGCCAACGGATGATGAGATGGGCTTCTACGGATGGATGCCGAGATGTGGTTCTGCCTAGGCATGTGAGATGTGGTTCCGCCAAGAAATGCTGAGATGAGCTTCTACGGACAGATGCTGAGATGTCGTTCTGCCTATGCATATGTGATGTGGTTCTGCCAAAAAATGCTGAGATGGGCTTCTGCGGACAGATGCTGAGATATGGGTCTGCCAACGGATGATGAGATGGGCTTCTACGGATGGATGCTTAGATGGTGTTCTGCCTATGCATGTGAGATGTGGTTCTGCCACCGAATGCTGAGATGGGATTCTGCGGACAGATGCTGAGATATGGGTCTGCCAAAGGATGATGTGATGTGGTTCTGCCAACGAATGCTGAGTTGGGCTTATACGGACAGATGCTGAGATGTGGTTCTGCCTATGCATTTGAGATGTGGTTCTGCCAACGAATGCTGAGATGGGCTTCTGCGGATAGATGCTGAGATGTGGTTCTGCCAACGGATGATGTGGTTCTGCCAACGAATGCTGAGATGGGCTTCTGCGGACAGATGCTGAGATGTGGTTCTGCCAACGGATGATGAGATGTGGTTCTGCCAACGAATGCTGACATGGGCTTCTGCGGACAGATGCTGAGATGTGGTTCTGCCAACGGATGATGAGATGTGGTTCTGCCAACGAATGCTGAGATGGGCTTCTACGGACAGATGCTGAGATGTCGTTCTGCCTACGCATGTGAGATGTGGTTCTGCCAACGAATGCTGAGATGGGCTTCTACGGATGGATGCTGAGATGTGGTTCTGCCTATGCATGTGAGATGTGGTTCTGCCAACGAATGCCTAGATGGGCTTCTGCGGACAGATGCTGAGATTTGGGTCTGCCAATGGATGCTGAGATGTTTTGCCAACGGATAATGAGATGCGCTTCTACGGACAGATGCTGAGATGTGGTTCTGCCTATGCATGTGAGATGTGGTTTTGCCAACGGATGCTGAGATGGGCTTCTACGGATGGATGCTGAGATGTGGTTCTGCCAACGGATGATGAGATGTTGTTCTGCCAACGAATGCTGAGATGGGCTTCTACGGATGGACGCTGAGATGTGGGTCTGCCAATGGATGATGAGATGTGGTTCTGCCAAATGATGATGAGATGTGGTTCTGACAACGGATGGTGAGATGGGCTTCTACCGACAGATAATGAGATTGAGGACATCTGTGATGAGGAATTTCTGGGTATTATAAACTTAATGTCTTCAGCAACCATTTTACCAGTGATCATATTGAGATTTTTGCTGTTATCATTATATGTTTTTTACCAGAGGTCATTTTGTGATTTTTGTTGTTATTATTGATTTTCTCTGGCACTCCTTATTACTGGCTTCCATATTGTATTCATTTCTATGCTTGGTCGGCTCAGGTGAGTTTTTGGCCTGGCATATGTGCTGATTCCTTAACTTTACGTATTTTCCAATGATATTCTTTGTCTATTATCTCAAGTTGATCCCACAGAGGGCGGTGATTTCCATTTTCTCTATATGAAAGTCAGCCACGCCTTCTGATCGCCCTTTTCTCTCCATATGCGGCCAACCACACCAGATTTTTACACTTCCACTCGTGTTACAGCTTTCTGGTGTTCTTGAAGTCTTACCTTAGTTCCACGACATTCCGACCACCTGAAGAAGTCTGGAGCGTACAACGGCCGAAACGTTATGATGAATATGGCAACAAAGTTGAGTACAATAGTCCGAATATTTTAAATAGTTTACTTACTGTTTTTCCCCAGCTGTTCTTGCTTACCGTATGCATTATGAGTATCATATTCTCCAAGTCCTCTTTCCTTATTATTTCCTAGAAAATTCAACTGACTCTTTCTGATTCTGAGTATAGGTGCCCTTATTGTTTCTATTTTCCTTAAAACTTCTTAGTTACTCACATCCTCCCTCGATGCTATTATCTCATACTTCCAATCTCAGCTTCATCTGCGAGGATATTGGCTAGAATTTACTGATTTATATAATAATTGGTCGCAGTTCGGCATTCTTTTTTCTTAAGAGATATTCTTGGTTCTTAATATACTGTTTAATTTTTGGAAGACAACTTTTGCTATTCAAATGCAGATTTCAATCTTATATTTACCGCCGTTTGTTAAAACGCTTTCCAGATTCTAAAAAGCACGTCATTTTTACTCAAGTTGCGTCCATCGAGAAAAGCGTAACATTTTTGTAGGCCTTCTTAGTTACCTGTTGCTTTGGAACTGTTGATAAGAATAAATCTATTTTACGTAATTTATTTTTATTACAGAAGCGAAAACAGTCTAACTCTTTTTTTTTCCTCTTTCTTGTTTACTGCGGGGCGGGGAGGTTGTTGATAAATTCTAGACTCAACACATTTTTTTTTCGCAAATCTGCTAAAATGATCGAAAGAAGTTTTAAAAAAATTTCTCATTGGTCGGTTCAAGAACGTTTCAACATTTCCATGCTTTTTGTTAAATTTGCAACAATTCGGTCGTAAATAATATTTATGTTTACCAATGCAGGTGAAGAACTGAAGCGCTGTAGCTATTTTTATAAGCTTAATCTAAACTTGGATGTGCAGATAGTGTAACGTTTTACAGGTAAGAAAGCTAAATCAATAAACTGAGTTCAATTTCCGTTTATTCGTAATATTTCGCTTGGGAAAGGCATGAATCCATCTCTTCTCATAGCTATTGTTTAAACAGAAGCTCTATCCGTGGACTCTCGCCTTGGGCGGTAACCATTCTAACAGAAAAACAAAACAAACAAAACAAACAAAACAAAAAAAAAACTCTGAATTCTAAACCTTAGCAAAGGGAGCCGGAAAAACTCCATCAAGTTTCTAATGAAAGCATATTTAAGAGATAATAAAAAAAGGTATCTGTGATGAGCCATAATAACCTACGTCCCTGAGGTACATGGCTTTATTTTTTAAAAATCTATACCTAATACTTTTTAATCTTGCTCTACACTTACGGGTATGAAGCTAATTCCAGCTTTCATTTAAAGATTTAAATTTTACAACTTATTCAGTTCTCACGGAAATTACATATGGTGTCTGATATATTTGCTTTGTTTCTATTCTGTTAATATTTTGCTTAATTTCTGGAAGGCATCTTTCGCTATTCCTATTCGCCTTTAGACTTCTGTATCATATTTTTGTTTGTTATGACACTACACAGGCAGTGAATTGTCTATATCTATATAATTTTGACTTGCCCATCATGCAGGTTATTTCTTTAACATTTTCTTTTTGGAGATAACAATACATTCTAGTAGAAATGTGCGATTTCAGACCTTTAGAAAGATGATCACTATGTAAATTTCTTTTTTATATTTTCGAGATATTTAGAGATGGCCGATGTAATCAAACGTCAATGTTAGCTATAATCGATCAGTTGTTCTCCTATCACGAGTGAGTAATCGATCATAAACTGTAAGAAAATTGTTCGCAACGCGGAAAATGCTATCTGTACCCGATCTTTCATCATGACAGACTGTGATTAAGAGGTGAATAAAAAGAGAGCGAGAGAGAGAAAAGGACTGAGAAACAGATGTAGGAAGAAAGTGAGAGAGTGTGTAAGAGAAAGAAAGAGGATACAGCAAGAGAGAGGGAGAGAGAAAGAGTGACAACGACAAGAAGAAAGGGGGTAGATATGTAAAAAGGGTTTATTGAGAAAGAACAAAATAAGTGAAGGTAAAATATGTTTATTTTTGATAAAACAGTAATTGAAATTAACCCTGCAGAAACTGATAGCGAGGAAAATGAAGAATAGGTTGTGATACTGACCGGGCAGGCATTCAAACACTTAATTTCTCAATTTCTCAATCCTTCACGCAGATAGTTAACTTCCCCACGCGTTTTGCCCTCAACCTGGAAGGTAAGGCTTCTCTTCTCGATCTGTGTTTTACCTCCATACCGAATCTTGTAGCGCCACGCAGTTCTACCCTCTTGGTAACTCCGATCATGCTGTAGTATCTGTTCATCCAAATATTGTTCACCGCGAATCATCAAGGCCCTATGAGTTAAGGTCTTGATGAGATTGATTTTACGCTTTCTGGGACAAAAGAGTCCCAACGCATATAGAAACCAGAAAACGTTGGTTTGCGAAACACCGAAGTAAGAAATTGAGAAGGAGTTCGATGCACAAGGACATCAAGAAAAGAGGGACAAGAATTAGACTCCCTTTCGATGGTAAATTTCAAAGATGGATGAAGTTGGTTCATAACTGTGAGAAAGGAATCTGCTTCCACTTCACTATTAAAAAGACAAAATGTATCGTCCACATACCGACGGTACATAGACGGTGCATTATCATAAGTGAGGAGGGACGACTCATAAAATCCCACAAAAAATGTTGGCCAAAGCTGGACCCAAAAGGGAGCCCATGGCAACCCCATCAATCTGTCTGTACATAAAATTGTTAAAGCTAAACTTCACAGACATAGTAGCGAATGGCATAAGCTCAACAAACACATTTTCTGGGATATCCGGAGGTGACAAACCACTTCAAACAAATATCAATAGTTTCCATTACTGGAACACAAGTAAACAGAGAACATACGTGAAAGGAACACATAAATTTAATTTTAGAAGGAGTATCACGAATAACCTGAACAAATGAAAAAAAAAATCTTTAATATTATACGAGCTAAAATGTTCAACAATACCTCCAACAATTTCTTTAAATATATATATATATATATATATATATATATATATATATATATATATATATATATGTGTGTGTGTGTGTGTGTGTGTGTGTGTGTGACGTCGTCCCCTGGTCGCAGCGCCAACTGTGACGTTCTATCCTGATCTACCACGGCGTCAGTTGTGACGTGGCCGTTCCAGGGTCCTATCCCGGTCACGACACCAGTTGTGACGTCCCTAATTAGCACCAATTGTGACGTCTTCGCCGCGGCGCCAGCTGTTCGCTCCTCGCTGCTCCGTCCGGGTGTCGAGCTCCAAACGTGACGTCCGCCTGTCGCGTCAGTCGTGTTGTCTCGTCCTGTGACGACCAACTGGCTTGGTATCGGTCGCGGCACCCAAATGTGACGTTCTAACCTTTTGGTGATTCGGGTGGGAATCTGGTTAGATTTGACATCAGCCTCGCCGTTCCCAACCTGCATCCAACGCCTGGTTACCAAGGTAACTGCATTGATCTCCAGTCTGCCTACCCACGTTGTGAATTGATCTTAGACAGACGAGATCAAACAGGGGTTGGGGCCGTAATGCAAATTGAGTTCAACGGGGGTGATAACACACAAATATGTATAAAAGAAAATAAAATGAAAACTCAAAAAGTTCAAAGTATCAAAGAAAAAGGTAACAAACTTTATGTCTAGTTGTTCGATACATAGGACTGCATCTATCTTCCGACCCAGCCTGTGGACTGTGACACGTCGCTTTCGCTAGGCAAGTTTTAACGCTTCAAGTTGTCCGCTCTCTAAGAATTTTGTGTTTCGGTGGTCTGGTTCTAAGTCGCTCTTCAAAATAATTGTTCTTGGTTGAAGAGGAGTCCAAAATTTTGCGTGAATCTTGGTCAGCTATCTTGTGGCGGCTTCAACTCTGGAAACTCATCTCAGCCGTCAGGGCTTGAACTGTCTTCTGCCCGCCAGGGTCCGAACGAACTGTCTTCTGCCCGTCAGGGCTCGAACTACTGGACATTCATCTCAGCCGTCAGGGGTCGAACTGTCTTCTGCCCGCCAGGGTCTGAACTACTGGGCACTCATCTCTGCCGTCCGGGACTGAACTAACGGACACTCATCTCTGCCGTCGGGGCGCGAACTATTGGGCACTCATCTCAGCCGTCAGGTCTCGAACTAACTTCTTCTGCCCGCCAGGGTCCGAATGAACTGATTTCTGCCTGTTGGGGCCTCGTTTTTATTGACGCCGTCAAAAACCGGGTTGGGTCTGTTGGCGTCGGGGAGTTCCTCGATAATTCTAAATACATAGGCACCTCTTTTATTTCTGGTTAGGGATTTTCCACTCTTTTACATTTTTGGTAACTTTTTTTTCACTCCCACTTTCTCACCATGCTTCTGAGGGGCGTGAACTTCCCTCCCCACTTCTTCGTAGCGGCTTCTCATACTTACACTCTGGCTGGGGACGTCGACAGTCTTCTTCGTGCGTCACGTGATCACTCTCGGCCAATGAGGTCTTGGTCGGGTATCTTTCCTCCTCCTTCGTGCGTCATGTGATCACCACTTGACCAATGACGTCTTAGTCGGGCGTGAACAACCCGCGGCTTTGTTTTGGAAAAGAAATACCTTGTTTAACTAAAAAAAATTAATGATCTCTCTTCTTTCTCTTTTTCTTTCTTTCAAATCGCCGTTATCATGAACGGATAATGTGACAACTCTTTGTTCAACACGTGGCGTTTGTCAAGCAGTTTATCGCTAATGCATCAGACGGCTGGGTTTTCCGACATGGTCTCAGAAAGGAATTTTCTCCAAGTTTTCAGCCAGTCTGACGTCTCCGAGGCAGCAATAAAAACATTTCTTATTCCATTCATTTTCCTTCGGTTCATGCGTCGGATAACAAAATTTTATTATCGCAGGGCAAAAGTCTGTTTTGTCGAAAAGAGCTTAACTAGTGAGACTACTTGTGTGGGATTTTAATTTTCCATACCCAGCTAAGGCTCCAAGCTACACCTGTGTTTTGTCAATTATCAAAATCTAACGTTTTCAAGTGGACTTTCTTTGGTGAACATTTCTTGATAACACAATTCCATTCGTGCAGGACAAGTGGGGAAATCGGTCAATGCTTGCTCGCAGGTGGCCTTTAATTTTGATAGTAAGATGCCTTCTCGTACCAATAGTTTAGATAACACTTCCCTACCCACTCAATCTCATTGTCATGGTAATGACACTCCTTTCGGCATTTGCCACTTATCCAAAATAACCCCCCTTTTTTTTATTGCCTCTTAAGCCGTGTGTGTGTGTTCGCCTATGATCCGTCTCGCATTACTTCTTCCTTCCTTTCTTCTTTTCTTTCCTTTTATTTTTTTGCCTTTCTTTCTCTGCTTGGATGCATGGTGCCACACACACACACACACACACACACACACACACACACACACACACACACATATATATATATATATATATATATATATATATATATATATATTCCTTTTGTAATAGTTTTTACCGGATCAGATTATTGCGTTTTAATTTTCTCCTGACATAGTCAAAATCAAATTTTTCTGTCATTTCAGACTGACATATAAGATACTACAAATGAATTTGTGGCAGTCATTTTTATCTTTTTCCTAAATGTATTTTATTTACAAAATATCAGTAACTTAAAAAACTACCGTTATTTTTACGACAGGTCAACTAGTCTTTGTGCAAAAATTCGAACTTTGGCTAATTTGAATGACAATTTAGTAGGTCGTATTTAATGAGAATCGTTTTCAATTTACCCTTGTGTCTGTTTCGAAGCCACTTGAAATATTTTTAAATGTATTTTTATTGTGTAAGAATCTTTTTTTGTTGTTATAATACGCTTAAACTATTTATTAACTTTATCTGAATGTGTAATAAAACTAAAAAACCGGAAAAAATATAATAAAACATTGACCAGAAAATCCTGTCGGGTGAATCTCTCTCTCTCTCTCTCCCTCTCTCTCTCTCTCTCTCTCTCTCTCTCTCTCTCTCTTTGTATGAGTGTATTTCTCTTTTTTTCTAAAAATATTTATCAATTTGCTACTATGATTTCACCGTAATTGAAATTAAGCAAGAATATTGAAGTATTAGAAGTGACGTTTAAAAAATTCTAAGAGCATCAGATTTGTGAAGTACATAAACATCTAAAAACATAATTGGTTTTTCGTTCTGTTTCAATTGTTAATTAACGACATAATTCATTTCATAAGCGATATTAATATTTAATGAATGAATAAAAATGATGTTCTGCTAAAAATAAAAATAAAAATCAATAAAAACTATTTGTCACTGTCACCAGAATGCGTGTGATGAAAGAAATTTGTTGATAAGGAATTATTGTTTTTTTATATTTTAATCATTTTATCCCAAGCAAGTCTTCTAACGAGCTCTCATTATTTTTCACTCAGCTGGAAAAAAAAACCTTAGTCAGAAGAAAGGACAATAAGGGAAAAGGGTTCAGGGAGACAGGAGCAGGCGATTAGCGTTACATTTATATCTTTGAAGAGTGTAGGTGACAGGGAAGAAAGAAGCCAGAAGAAAATTCTACAGTCGAGAAGTGTGAAAAATAAATTATTAGAATAAATACGGTTACATCTAACTAATTCAAAAGTAAAACGGTGAGACGTAGTAGCACGCTTAAATTTATAAAATCGAGACACCAAGGAGTAAAGCTCGTCAGAACCAAAAGAAGACATTTCGGAAGCGACACATTGATTAAATTTGGTTTATCTCTCGCAGTTGTATTGACAGAAGGTTTCTTTCAAATAATGAACTATGAGGTCATCCCATAAGTTCTGTCCGAATTTTGAATAAAGAAAACAAGTGTCCAAATATTACATATATTTACAGATTCATCAACAATGTATTTTCCCTGATTATCTATGACTCCCTTCCATCTATTAGGAAGCTTACTAATTCCATTACTGTAAAATTCTTTTGGCATTTATTCGAAGAACTAAACAAATGTCAGTTTTAACCTCTTCCTGTGTTACAAATGCTGTTTCTTCCAAATTATTCTGTAAGCTACAAAACAAATGGTAGTCTGAAGGAGCAAGATCGGGAGAATAAGGTGGATGAGGAATTTTCTCCCAACCAAGTTCTTCCATCTTTTGTGACATGATTCTGGCTGTGTGTGGTCACGCATTGTCCTGATGAAACATCATCCCTTTTCGATTCACTAGAGCAGGTCTTTTCCCTCAACTCTTGGTTCAAACGCTCTAATTGCTGACAGTATATTTGAGCATTAATTTTTGCATTAGGTGGTAAGAATTAAAAGTGGATTGTTTCTTGGCGATCCCACCAGATTGAAAGAAGAAACTTTTGCCCATGAAGTTCTCTTCTCGGCTGTGGCTGGGGTCCTTCCCCTTTGCTAATCCACTGTCTACGACGCTTAACATTTCGATAAAAGTTCCATTTTTCGTCGCCAGTCACAAGTCTATCCAAAAAAGGTGAAACAAGTTGGCGAGAATGGAGAGAAGAGCAGATGTCAACTCGGGATTTGAGGTTGTTTTCAGACAATTCATGAGGCACTCATTTTCCAAGTTTAGGAACCTTTCCAAGTTGTTGAAGATGACGATGAACAGTTGTATGGTTTGAACTGAGAACCACTGCCAATTCCTCAACTGATAAAGCAGGATTTTCTTCAAGGGCTGCTCGAAGAAGCTTTTCATCAAACGTCCGGTTCTATCATCATCTTCAAGGGTGAAATCTCCACCTCTGAATTTTGCAAACCATGTGCAAGTTCTGCAAGTTCTTTCATTCACACATTCCTCTCCATAAACTGAGTGAATATTTCTAGAAGCTTCGGCTGCTGAGTTTCCTTTCTTGAACTCATAAAGCATTATGTGCCTCAAATGATTCTTGAGTACTTACATGTTAGCAGGGTTTTAATCAAACAAAATTTAATTTTATTGTTCTCTGAAATAAAATTTGATCAGTTTAAATGCATCTAAACATAAAGATAATGTTCAGCTCCATTAGACATAAAATACTCTTTAAATTTCGTTCATTTTAAAAAAAGGTAAAATTCGAACAGAACTTATGGAATGACCTGATACAAGACATTCTAATAAATGGAAGGATTTTAGATTTTGCAAGGAAAAATTTGTGAAAATTAGGTATTTCTGTATATTTTCAGGCGACCTTAAAAGTAAATGTTCAAAGCTTTGTAAAATCTATGAATCAAATTCATGGAATCAATACTTACAACATCAAAACGCAGCTTTCACACCGAGTTTAATATTAATTTTCTAAAAACCTTGAAATATCCACCTGCACATATGTAAGATTCGACTATCACATATTACAGTAAACAAGTTAGAGGCGGAGACAATTATGTCTGCCTTCGCCGTATCTATGTATTTTCTTTGCCATTTCCGAATATAATAAAATTATTTTGGTCTCACGCAAATATTTTCTTGAGAAATTTTACGTCAAGACCTAACATGAAAGGTTACTATAAAAGCAATGAAACAAAATTAGAATGAAGTAACTTCTAGTTAAGATAAAGAAGAGACAGTTGAAATTTCTAGGGCAAATCTATTTATCTAATTCTCTAGATATTTATCCATTCACTTAACATTTTCTGTCTCCTTCTCTCTTTATCTATCTATCTATCTATCTATCTATCTATCTATCTATCTATCTATCTATCTATCTCGCTGTTTTTAGCACTCAGACTACTTTCCCTATCTGCTTATCTATCCTTCTGTCTGTACCTTTCATTATCTCTCTTTCAATCTATCTACCCGTCTCTCCTTTCTCGCTCTCTCTCTCTCATATATATATATATATATATATATATATTTATTGGAAAATTAATGCGTAAATATGTTATAAAATCTCTACAAATATAGCCACTTCGTTTCAACACATCTAGTGTCATATCAAGTGAGGTGTTGAATGTAGAATAAAGGGGTTTAAAAGGTTCAAATCAATCAAATACTCCTTGCTAGGGCAAATCCTTTTACATAAGCTGCAATGACCAATAAAAATACAAGTATATGAGAATTCAGAAAACTTTAGAACGAATCTTGGTTATAATAATTAATGCTTTAATGTTAGTGTTAGACTAAAATAGAAAACATTAGAACTAATTCATATTACATTTTACTATAAAATTGAAAATTAAAGGATTTCACCCCCCACCCTGCTCATATCATCACTTCAAATGTATCTCAATTGTAACGAAACTTAGAGCAACATTACATTTTAATGTTTATTTTAACTGAATTTTTGGCCTTTCATTAAAAACAAAATAAATAACAAAACATATGTATTTTTCCTCAGTTTTCTCTTTAAATAATTTTATAATTTTTTAAACTTAATACAGATTAAATTTTAAATTGGTAAATGTCTATATTTGTTGCGATTTTATAGCAAGACTTCGCAATATATATAAAATTATATTAAAAATATTAAGACTTCGCAATATTTATCGAAGCTCGACTCGGAATTTCATAACACTTGCTTTTTTTAGGACCAAGATAATAATGATATCATTAATTATTGTATTAATTATTATTTTGTAATAATTGATATCGTCATTCTTATCTGGGTCATGGAAAACGAAGCATCGAGAAAGTCTGAGTTGATCTAACCTTCATGACCTTTGCATATGCACACACACGCACACACACATATACATATATATATATATATATATATATATATATATATGTATATAGTTTATGCAAACTTAGGTAATCCGTATGGGTGGTGAAATAGCTTATTACATGGGATCCTAATCTTTTCATTCTTCATTTCAGCTTTTGGAAGTAAAGTCTGATGATCCAGAACCCTGTTAAAGGGTTATGGGGAAATAGCTTATTACATGGAATCTTAACGTGGTCTGTCTTTTATTCAAACATATATATATATATATATATATATATATATATATATATATATATATATATATATATACACTAATAGTAATACACGGTTGGTAAAAAGCCTTGGATAGCACAACTTGTAAGTCTATCAAAACAAATTGGTACCCGAGGAAAAAACTTTAAAAAAATGAAAAGAAAGACCTAGAAACATCCGAACAGGCCGAAATAAATCGTCCAGTGGTTTAAAACAAAACAAAAACAAATGAGTAATAAAGCTAAAACATAGAGTGCTCAATATGCTAAGCAGAGCTGGGATAAATTAAATAAAACCTAAAAGACGCTCCTGGCTCTTTCAGATATATATATATATATATATATATATATATATATATATATATGTGTGTGTGTGTGTGTGTGTGAAAATTATATAGAATTTTTATATACCAAAATTAATTTGGAAAATTTTTCGCATTTCTTCAGGTCTTCTATTTTCACAATGTGGAATATTTATATCTGTTTATAAAAAAAAAGTGATAAAATCATAAAAAAAAGAAAAAGCAATTAAATGAAATATACTAGACTATTTACCCAAAACACATATTTTAACAAAAATTAATTTAAATTTAAAGTTTCAGTCCCCACTCTCCTTCATGTGCATGTGTAATCACATTAACGTAAACACCAGACATGCGTCATGCGTGATACACGCTTAGGCGATCATATATCTTTCGATGCATGACTGACGAGACATTTTTTTTTTCCGCAGTAAGTTGTCATCCAAGGCTATAAAATCTTGTCTGTTCTGCTATTTACCTATTGCTGGAGGAGGGGGTGGAGAAGAAGAGGATACATACCTTTCCGAAGAGTATTAGCACGTAAGAGAATGTAATAGATTCGACTGGAATTCGAACTGGACTCTCCGATTCCTCAATCTATCTGAGCCGCTACCCCAACGTGCCTCCTCCCCATGAAGTCATAAACGTATAAATAATCACCACGTAAATACCACGAAGTCATAAAGGGCGAAACATGTCACAGGATAAACAAAAAAAAAATATTCCACTTTCTCCTAGTTTTTCCAAATTACATATATATATATATATAAGTTTAATGAAAAACAGACCACCTTAAAAAGAGATTACAATAATTTATTTCACCAAAATCCTTTTAAAGGACTCCGGATCATCAGGTAACAATTCCAACAACGATTTTTTTTTTCGTTGTTGGAATTGTTACCTGATGATCCGGTGTCCTTAAAAGGATTTTGGTGAAATAAATTATTGTAAATGGTACCTTAAGGTGGTCTGTTTTTTCATTAAATATTAGGTATTCACACTGAGCCTCAGGATTTCATCCTCCTTGAAATTACCCATTCGGTTTACCAAGTTCTTCGTAACTTAAATATATATATATATATATATATGTGTGTGTGTGTGTGTGTGTGTGTGTGTGTGTGTGTGTGTGTGTCTATATTTCTGAGATGACGTATTATGTCCACTATTGATTGAGTAAAGTCAAACCTTATAATTTATTTCATGGATATATTTAAATATAGACCGAATAGAATACATTTAAATCAGGCCGAAGTTATTTTAAAAATGAAATTAATTTGTCCAGACAAAAGAAAAAGGAATAAGGAAAAAAAGAAAAAGAAAATAGGAAGGAAAAATTTTATATTAAAAGAGGAAGAAAGAAAAAGAAAATATTTTTTTTTTAATTTTGGGCAAGAGAGAAAGAGAGAGGGAGGAGCAAGAGGCAGGGAGGAGGTGGAAGGGAGAAAGAAGGAGAGAGCAAGAGAGAGAGGGAAAGAAGAGAAAGGATAGGAGGAAGAATTAAATATGAACCGATAGGTTCACCTAGAAATGATTTTTTCCTTAAACGGCTGAACAAGATAATATGCTGAATAATGGAGACTTAAAATAGATACAGTAATAAGTCGAATTGTCATGTCATTTCAGACATTAAAAAACTCATCATCGCATTAAAATCATCAAAATCTCAAATATAAATAATTGTAATAATAATAATAATAACATCCGGCATCACTAAAGTAAATAAGTTATATAAAATAAAAATTTAATTATATAAAAATTAATTGAATAAGTCAAAGGATAAATAAAAAACAATTTTAAAGAACAAATTTAAAAAATACAGATAATGATAAAAAGTAAAGATAATATTATCAAAAATGAATATAAAAATAGTTAATAATTTCAAATTATAACTGGTGTAGGAAAGAAAATCCGATAAATATTCATATAAAAAAAAAAGGTGAATGCATGTAATGTTACAGGTTTAAAAACATGATCAAAACCAAAATTGTATAGCAATACTGAGCACATTTTTAGCATATATAAATAATTTTATCGCTACTTTAGTTTTATCAACCAGATCGTCAGACTGGTTTTGTTATATAGGCTGGCTTCTATTTTCATTCTTTTCTCAATATTAAATTTTAGAAGTGTCTTTGATATTTAGTAAGCTTTTTATTCCTTGTGCGCGCATGCTCATTGAGAAATGTAAGCAGAAATATGACCAGTTTGATGAAACTCCTGCTCAAACATAAAAAAATACATTAGAAACTATTTACTTTAATCTGTGAAACGTGAGGCTGACATGAAGCTCTGTTAAAGTTCTCTTCTGTTAAAATCGGGGCAAACACTCATGGCTTGAGATTTTTAAGAAAGCATCTCAAAGACAAAGAATGTTATTATTCGGTTGAGCTATCTGGGACATTTAGGAGTCTATAACGCCAACCATCTTGGGGCTGCATCAAGGTCGGAAGATCATTAGGGTGACATTCTGTGTCATAACATAGTTGGTCAATGTAAGTTGCTGCTGATAGACCAGCACGTTTTGCATCATGATCAGGTGTCCAGAACAGTACATCACTCACAAGTTCTTGTTTTGGTCGCCAGCAGGGTTCTGTAAATCGCATCCCGCTTTTGAGTAAAGTTGTATCCCAAATAACGCATGAACTTGCAGAAAAAAAAAAATGGAGGCGCATACCTTCCCATGAATGATGCATTAGAAAAACAAATACGTTTTTCAAGACAAAAAAGGCCACTGTTGATTTTGCTCGAAAAATGCAGAAATGATGCAGATATGACACAGCAAACACTCACGGAGCTGCGCTGGTATAGGAATATATTTTTACAGACTTCTTATCTTCAGGCTATCACTTATTTCCCTTTCTTCAACGCTTATCTTATCAAACCGTAATCGTTCTTTTATGATGAAATACACAGCATAGCTAACAAGCAGCTTCTTCCCTACAGATGCAAAAATTGCAAGCTTATCGCTACTATATCGCTATTTCCATGGCAAATGTTTAGATGAGCTCCATTCTTAACTTCTACCAGCTCAGAATTGTAAATCTAGGACACACCCAGCAACTTGCGCGGAATCAAATCGTTCTTATTTCCTCCATGTCCTGAAAATAATGATAAAGTTCCAGAATGGAAGATGTTTTTACTCAAGAACTGCCGTTTTGTGTAGCAAACTCCCACGTGACTGCTTCTCTGAACACTTCAAGCTTAACCTTTTTATTTCAATGGTCTATTGTTAGCTTTCCTCCTTATCGTTGTAATCTTTACTTTCTACTACCACTTCTTTAATTCCTGTCGCACATCTCATTGATATTTACCATTTTAATAGTCACTCTCTACCTTGAGTTATTCCTGAGCCTTATATTGGGTCAGTTTTTAGTAGATAAACGCACCCACGTAAAATGATTTTGATACATACATACACACACACACACACACACACACATATATATATATATATATATATATATATGAAAAGTGTATATAAATATAAATAAATATATATATATATGTGTATAATTATTTATATATTATATGCGCGGTACTTATTTGTCTGACGATCGCTAAAGCGTGAAACCCAGGGTCACAAACTCACATCTATCCAACCAAATATATATATATATATATATATATATATATATATATATATATATATATATATATATAGTTCCAATAACTTGAACCGGTTTTAAATGTTAAATTTAAGCGTCTGATGATTTAAGATTTAACAACTTAAGTCTTTGGCAATTTCAACCATGGAAAGATTATCAATCAAACAACGTGTTAAAGTTATCGAAGCCTGTTACGAAAATGGACGTTCAAACAAATGCATTTGGCGCACTTCGCGATCTTTTGGTCAATATAGTCGACCAAGCGAGAGTGCATTTGGATAAAATTGTTTGTAAATTCAAACAAACTGGGTCGGCGTCAGATGTAAAAATAAAATTGCATGCTCGTTTACGCTGTTCATCTGAAAACATTGCTGCAGTGCACGAGAATGTGGCCAAAAAATCCAGACCCCTCTATTCGTCATCGCGCGCAGGAATTTAACCTCTCCACAACAACGTTACATCGAATTTTGACAAAAGCTTAGAAAATTCAATTGACACAAGAACTGAAACCTGCTGACTATTTGGAGCGCCGTACATTCGTCAATTAGGTGCACGTGCAAAGACAATCCGATGAAGATTTTTCGCAAAAAATCCTCTTTAGTGATGAAGCCGATATTTTGCTGGATTCGTGGCATAATGGTCGCATTTGGGCTAATGAAAATCAAAGGAAAATTGTTGAAAAGCCACTGCATTCACAAAAGGTCACTGTTTGGTGCATTTTTTGTTAGCGGAATCATTGGGCCGTATATTTATAAAGCATGGAGAGTTAAGTAGCGTGGTTGTCAGAAAAAATATTAAAGAAATATTTGATTTTGATAACAGACACTGAATGAAGTTGTCCGAAGCCTCCTCGTGTTCCGACAAATCACAATGAAAACTTTTTTAAGTAAGAATCTTGATAAAGTAATTTTATTTTGAAAAGATATAATGCCAAAATTATCTAAAAATAAATTAATTTAAAAACAAAAATGTGTTATTTCGTATTTCAATGAATATTATTAAGATGTCTTTCACCTTATTCTTTGTACATTTCGTATCTATTGGTAAATTCCTTCGATTAAGTTTTATATTTAATTTCATATTTAAAAGCGAGAGAATTTTTCTCTCCATAATCTATCTTGCATACTTAGAGGTCTACCATTCGTCCATGCTTAGAATATCGCTACTATATATGGTCGAGTGCACCTGCTATTTACCTTGAGCTACTTGATAAAATCCAAAAAAGAATCAGCAATATTATTGGTCCTAATCTGGCTGCTCGACTTCAGTAACCTTCCCACCGCTGAAAGATTGCCTCCTGTGTCTTGTCTATAAATACTTTCATGGTAATTGTTCGGGAGATCTCTTCGATATGGTACCTGGACTTTATGAATTTAAGCGCAGTACCAGACTGGCATCGGGATTTTATCAATTTACTGTCAAGCATAAATTCTATGTTAACCGTTTCTTTTCTCGCACTTCTCGCTTGTGGAACTCCCTTCCGGACCTATGCTTTCCAGCCAACTTTAATCTGCAAAATTTTAAATGTAATGTCAATCAGTATCTGCTGTCCTCCTGATTACTCTTTTCTCTTCCCGCTCATTATTAGTGTTTTTGTGCGTAATTCTTCCAAGCCCTGTAACCTCTTGTGTCTTAGTGACTTTATTGCCTTGCATGGGATGATACCGATTAAAGAAATACTACTCTTTCATCAGATCTAATGTTAAAAAGCTCGGATTTAATTGTGAAAAATGCTTCCTTTTTTTATAATTTCACCCAAAGCAAGGCGATAAAGCCTCTACAACTCAAGGGGGTTACTGAGCGTAAAAGATGCTAAGAAAACATTATTGAGGAAAAAAAGAAAATAAAAGAACAGGATTTTGAAAAAGAGAGATGGTGGTTGGCGTTGCAATCAAATTCTTGAAGACCACGGAACGTCCAACAAATTCTTGCCAAGGTGCTGATCATCAGTTGCGCCTGCCATCATTTTTTCCAGTTGGACCTTACACTTCTGGAAATTCTAGAATTGGATCGGGTGTCTTTAACTAATAAAAAAATGTATTAGTCTTGTTATTGAAACTATTCAGTAATTATTCTGTGGATGTTTTTTTTTTTTTTTTCACGCAGACTTTTATTTCGTTCTCTGTGTTTGAGTCTGTAGCGGGACTCCAGTCATAAGTGAAACAATTTCCACAAAGAGAAAAAATTAATTGGAACCAGCAAAAAAGAATAATCTCTGATTTGGCTCAATATCAGTGTTTTGTATTTAGTTTAAACGATAAACAACTAGCATCTGGAAGTGGGACTATAGAAAGACGTCGATTGTCATTGCTGGGTTCCCGCCACAAACCTGTCTTTGTTTCTGACTGGTTAATAGGCGAGAGAAGTTTCATTTCCTTAGATTCACAGGATTGTGTAATAAATAACCATTTATTTTGTGTGGTCTGACTTGGGTGGGTTGTCATGGCTACACTGTAAAAGGTCAAGAAGAAGAAGAAGAAAAGATAAGGAAAGTAAAGGAGAAGGCTAAAGCAGAAAAGAAGAAGAAAGAAGTAAAGGCGAAAGAGAAAAAATAAAGAAAGAAGAGAAGGATAAAGTGAAAAGAAAAAAGAAAGAAAGAAGGAAAGAGAGAAAGTGTAATAAAAGAACGAAAAAAGAACAAGATTAAAAAAGAAAGAAGGAAATAAAGAAGGGAAATTATAGAGCAGAATTAAGAAAGCAAGCAGAAAAGAAAGGGCAATAAAAAACAGGAGTAAGAAAGAAAGAATTGATAATAAAAGAACAGGTTTAAGAAAGAAAGAAAGAAAGAAAAAGAAAGAAAGAAAGAAAGAAAGAAAGAAATGGCAATGAAAAAGAACAGGATTTAAAAAAAAGGAAATTAATAAAGAGAAACAAAAGAACAGAATTAAACAAGAAAGAAAGAAAGAAAGAAAGAAAGAAAGAAAGAAAGAAAGGGTAATATCAATAGGCTAAAAAAGAAAAAAAGCAGGAAAATAGGAAGTAAAAAAGAAAGAAAGAAAAAATGAAAGAAGACAGAAATAAAGGAAGCTAGAGAAGGCAAAATGCAAAAGAGAAAAAGAAGAAGAAAGAGGCGGAAGAAAAAATAAAGGAAAAGAAAAAAAAATAAGAAAGAGAAGGTGGAAATTTGCCAAGATGACGAATGTATTCAGAACTGAATTAATTTGTCTTTCTCACAGCCTTTTAAAAATTGTATAATTCTTCAATAGACATTGAGTATTTTTAATCGGCCAACAAAGTTTTTTGTTTTTGTTTTTTATTTTTAAACTTTCTGCAACTTTCCTTGAGATAAAGATTTTCCAAGAGTTCACAACAACAGAGATTAAAACAAATAACAATATGGAAGTTGAGAAGCAATAAAAAAAAAAGAAGAAAACAAAACAAGATTAAATTAAAAATGGAAAACGCCGGTGAAAAATCAATCAAAAATGGTCGTAACATTTGAGGCGTAAGAATAAATTAAATAAATGAAAGAAAAGAACAAACATAAAAGTGAAATAGTTTAGTGAATTTGTTTTTACAAACGAGTTCATCCACTCTGTTCTTCATCAACCGTCGCAGTATATCACTTACAAGACATTTTTCTCAAGACTTCCGGCAATCTGACAGAGAGTTATCCGTGCGAAAAGACGCCCTTTCTTAAAAAAAAAAATCAACGCAGTCTCAATTTTAATTCGAACCCTTTCCCCCCTGGCGCCAAACCAGGAATAGAAAAGTAAACAGAAAAAAAATAACAAATCACTAACCTAACCAACGCTTTTATCAACTAGCCCATGTGTCCTTGAGGACATCAGGGCAAGAATTTTGGGGACTTATAAATTTAATATCTTAGTAATCATTTTTGCTGGAGCTCATTTTACAATTATGTTGTTATGGCTTTTCTCAAGCACTCCGTATAACTGGTTCCCATATTGTATTCATTTCTATGCTTGGCCGGCTTAGGAGATTTTTGTGGCCTAGCATATGTGTTGATTCCTTAAGTTTTCGTATTTTACCAGTGATGTTCTCTGTCTGTTATTTCAACCTGACCCCACAGGAAGCGGTGATCTCCCTTTCCCCTCCATATATGGTCAACTGTGCCTGATTTTTCTATTTTCTCTTGTATTATTGATTTACGTTGTTCTTGCAGTCTTACTTTAAGAGGACGGTCTCTTTCTCCTTTATATTTCTTACCACAGCTGCACAAGATGGCGTATACACAGTCGTGCACATGGCAATAAAGATGAGGACAACAATTCGAACAAATTAAAATATAGACAGATACTAAAATTAGTTTATAATGATTTCGTATTTTTTTAGAATTTTATCTTTTGGTAGGGAGATTTTATTTTTTTTATTGTACTAGATTTTTTTTTTGTTTTTGTTGAAAGGAATTTTGGTATTGATTTGACAATTAAACTAGACAAAATTTTATTTGCCATATTTATTCCCCCTAATTTGTCAATCAGCTTGGCTGAATTTTTAATATGTTAAAGGCTGATTGTTCCTGAAAGTGGTACTAAAATTTTTACTACGGCTTTCACCAGTCTATTCCAAATATAAAGGATCGCATTTGAATGTTTGTTTTGTGTGTTTGGAGTAAACCAGAAAATATAGGTATTGGTGGTCGTCTATCAATTTAAGACCATGACTTACTTCCCTTGTTACTTAACTTTTAATCTTTTTATTAAATTTTTTGTATTCCTAAAATCATTTTACGTCGTGACCAGACATTTGGCCGGCAGACATTTGGCCGGCAGACATTTGGTCGAACGGATATTTGGCCGAACGGATATTTGGCCGAGAGACATTTCAGCGAACAGACATTTCACCGAAAAATACAAGTGAAAATAGTAACAAGCAATACTTTAATATTTTAATTAGCAGTATTATAAATAATGTAAAATAGGACTAATAATTACCACTGAATTTCAAGTGATTAAATTACGAAATCTAAATTTGAAGTTAAAAGTTTTCTTATTTCAATATTTCTTTATTGAAATTAGTTATTTAAAAAATATTTGAGTGTATTCGGATAAAAAGTAGCACCTAATTATTTAAATTCGTATTTAACAGTAAGATAAAATCTAGTTCATCCCTTTAAGATAATGATCAGTAAAAGCGTAATTGAAAAATCTTTCATATCGTAAAAACTTAAGATTTTTGCTGTAGTAAAATGTGCTTTTTCTCGAAATGATTATCATCTTACAGTAGTAATTGAAATAAAATATAATATATACAGAATAGATTTTTTTTTTAAAAACTTGTCAAAAAAAACGAAAAATTATAAATTAATACAGTAAATAAATATAAATATATGTAGCACATTAATATATTTTTTAAATCATTGCAAAATTGCGTCCCCGATTAAAAAATTAAAATCATGGAAATCGGTCACGAACTTTGGCACTGATCAAACATATAATAGTGAACATTAACAATCGCCAAGTGGCGATTGTCGCCACTTGGTTTTGAATACAGTGTCCACTTTTATATATACATAAGCTATATCTTTTATATTGAGCACTTTCCCTCATAAATATAGTATAAATTAAAACTATATTGTCATCATTATATATATATATATATATATATATATATATATATATATATATATATATATATATATATATATATATCTTCTGTAGATAGTTTGAAGAAAAACATGTCCTTTTGAAAAAAGTGGTGTGACGTTATGTGTGCTTCGTGCGATGTCTTTTTTCTTAGATGCATCTGTGTAATATATATATATATATATATATATATATATATATATATATATATAAAGAATAAATATAAGAATAAATTCATATTCATAGTTTCTTATATTTATTTATCTCTGCCGAAAATATGGTAAATATATAAATTTAAAAATAGATATATAAAAATATACAGATATGCAAAATATATAGATACTTACATATTTATAAGTTTACAATTGGCCCTTGGCTTGAATATTGCTGCCACATCTGGTCTGGTGTTCCTGATATCTATTCAGAGATTCTTGATAAAATCTAGAGAAGAATCTGCAATGTTATTGGTCATAACCTGGCATCAATGCTTCAATTATTTTCCCACCTTCCCTGTGCTTTTTCTATAAAGACTTTCATGCTAATTGTTCCGAAGAACTTTCCTCTATTGGCTTTTTATTACTAACATCATTTTGTTTGGTTTGTATGTAAATTGTAATCATTCTAAATATTCATTCAGGTTTCTTATTTAAATGCTATTGTTCTTATTATCTCCCCCCCCTCAAACAAATTGTATATATCGTAGAGACTTTGAGGTATTATGGTAGCTGTCGTAAGAATAATATGCTAGAATGTGTTATTTTGGTGTAAGGAATACTGTGGTATGTTTTGGCACAGTAATTGTGGGTTGCTAAGTTTAAGATAAGACAGATTGAAGGCAAGCCTACTCTATCCATCCTTTTGGCCTTGTGTCCTATTTATGTATTTCCAAATTAAATATTACTTTTCTCTATGGTACTTAACAATTGAATTAGCTAGATCAAACCGTAAGTTCTATGCTAACAGTTTCTTCTAACGCACTTCTCGCTTGTGGAACTCTCTTCCGATTTCCTTGTCAACTTTGATATTCAAAAATTTAAATTCACTGTCAATCGTTATCTTCTGTTTTCTTAATTCCTGTTCTTTTATTGTCTTCTCTCCTTAATAGAATATTCTTCTCATATTCTCTAACACTCAGTAAGCCCTCATGTCATAGTGGCGTCTTAAAAAATATTGCGTTATAGAATGACGAAATATCTTTTTTACATTGTGTAATTCTATTACCCTACATTTTTTTTATATAAATAAATTTATATGACTTCAAACGTTATTTTTAGTGGATATCCTTGTTTGTAATAGACGCCCCCTTCTTATTTTAAACAGTGTGTATTACGTCTATCGGCCTGTGTACACGAGAAAAAATTAACAAAGAGAATGCGCCCTCCAGTCGTGTTCAAACCTTCTTACCCATTTAGAGAAAAAAAAAAAATCAACGTGATCCGGTGTATTCTAGACCATTCGGACACAGAGAACGTTACGGGCCATAAATTTATATATAATTCTCCAGTAAAGGCTTATGTAACATAAATTTATATAGGTCCAGATGAAATTTCATATATGCTTATATAATATAATTTAATATAGATTTATTTAACATAATTTACCTATTGTACTATGTAACTTAATATAGATTTCTATTGGCTGAACTTAGACTAGTTTAACGTCTTGATTGTGCAAAAACTCAGTTATATTAACCAATAGATGAGTTTGTTCTTTACAGAGTCGGATGATATGTTCTGCATACAATTTTAATGGCGGGTATATATATATATATATATATATATATATATATATATATATATATATATATATATATATATATATATATATAATTTATGTGCGTTTATATCAAAAGGGAGATAGTGTTTAATTAAATGCTTATAAGGAAAGTCAAAATGGTCTCTGGGGAATGAGAAGTTTAAATTTCTCTGTGAAATATTTATCGCTATTCTATTCTAGCGGAACGAATATTCGGTGTTAGACTAAAGCAACAGTTCAACAGCAAACCACAAGTACGAAACAACTTGAATAAGAAAGATATTATAGAAATGTATATGTATATGCATATGACCTATATAAATAGACTGTGATAACATAGTTTTGATTCATGAAAAAAAACAAAACCTTTATTCATTTTAATGAATACCGCTTTTTGTTAACTGGGGCAAGAAATTACTTAATAATGACGCCTCCAAAATGAAACTGTTATCATTTAATCATTTGAGGGAACATTTTTTTTTTCCAGAAGTTTGACTGATGCTAACCTCCTGTAGAGTGATTCATTGCACCTTCTCGTGTTAACGTTTTACGCAAACATGAAATGGAAATATTATATTGATATCAATTGCTAGGTTTGCTGCTCGGAATGTTGATTCACTGCCTCGTGCTAGACATTTTTTCTCGCCAAAAACACATTTATAAGTCTAGTATTCGTTCTTGCATTGAATATGGCTGCCACAGCTGTTCTGGTGCTTCCGCTATGTATTCAGAGTTTTTTCTTCTTCTAATAAAATCCAAGAATCTGCAATGTTACTGGTCCTCACCTCGCATCTCAGTTTAATCATCTTTCCCTCCGCCGTAACGGAGCTTCCCTTTACACGTTCTTTAAATATTTTCATAATAATTTTTCTGATGAGCTTTCTACTTTAGTACCTCACTTTACGAATTTAAATACTTTCTACTTTAGTACCTCACTTTGCGAATTTAAATACTTTCTACTTTAGTACCTCACTTTGCGAATTTAAATACTTTCTACTTTAGTACCTCACTTTGCGAATTTAAATACTTTCTACTTTAGTACCTCACTTTACGAATTTAAATACTTTCTACTTTAGTACCTCACTTTACGAATTTAAATACTTTCTCCTTTAGTACCTCACTTTACGAATTTAAATACTTTCTACTTTAGTACCTCACTTTACGAATTTAAATACTTTCTACTTTAGTACCTCACTTTACGTATTTAAATACTTTCTACTTTAGTACCTCACTTTACGAATTTAAATACTTTCTACTTTAGTACCTCACTTTACGAATTTAAATACTTTCTACTTTAGTACCCCACTTTACGAATTAAAGCGCAGTTCTAGATTAGCGGCAAGGTCACATGATTTTATAGTTCAAATCACTAGATGTAACCGTAAGTTCTATGCTAACAGTTTCTTCTCTAGCACTTGTGAAACTCTTTTCCGGTTTCTTGCTTTCCAATCAACTTTGATCTTCCAAAATTTAAATGCAATGTCTATCGCTAGTTTCTGTCTTCTTTATTCGTCTTATTTCATTGTTTTTCCGCTTTAATAATGTTTTATTTTTCTCATATTATTTCAAGCTAGGTAACTCCTTGCAGCTTAGTGGCTTTATTACCTTGTTTCGCATGAAATGATTTTAAAAACCTGTCCTCTCTCGCTCTTTCTCCCGCTGACTTTCTTAATAATTTTCTCTCTATTTTTCTCCCTCTCTGTGGAATGTCCGTTCAAGACGTGGGCGATCATAACTCTTCACATCTTTCTTTTCAACAACTGCACTAGCTATCCGTTTGCTGAGAATTTGTAACAGACTGCTTTTCTCTGACTCTTTTGTTCTGAATGTGCTCTGTGAGTGTTAAATTCTCCAAACCTCTTTTCTCATTATGCAGCTTATAGGATTTTAGCTATCTCTTTCTGATTGTTATTTCTATTTCCCATAAAACTTCCGCATTTGTGATACATTCTATCCATGGCATTCTGAACATTCGTCAAGAATACCAGGTCTTTGTCTCTTCGAGTATTTTCTTCATCTTTGCGAATATTATCGAGAATTCTCTACCGTGCAGAAGTGGACACATTGCTTTGAAATCCAACATTCTTTTGTCTGTGTATCTTGGAACATTCACTAGCTTTTACCTATTTTTTTTTTTTTTTTACTAAGTTCTGAAATTTAATCTATATTTTTTCCCATTGAAAATCAAAAAGACAGGAATTGGTAAGGATCAGAAACTGATGCACGCGTTACTGGGGGCGGGGATTATACAGCCATGACACGTATAATGTGAATATATTGCTAATAACCCTACTTCAAAAAAGCATCGTACAGGAAAGAGGGATTGTCAGGAATTAATGTAAACATTATAGAACAATGCTAAGACCTACCAGGATTCCTATTAACGGACATAATCTTAACAAGATGCAGATGACGCAAGTTCCAAAAGAAAACCGAAATAACACAGAGAAAAGTTAGTAAAAGAAAGTGTAACGTGGAATCGAATCAACCTGACAAAAGATCCAGTTGGTGGCGTCTGAAGCAACAAGAACCTGGAGTTACGTCCCCTTCCACAATGTTGAGAAAGGGTTTTCTATTTAAAATAGGTGGCGCTGACAAAATTTGCATACGAAAAATACTGGACAGGTATTATTAGACAATAGTCAGCATAGATCCTGGACTGAGAGAACTAAATAACACCATCTTTTTCTCGGTTACGGGTAAGTGTTCTCGAGGGGATGAGTTTGTTTTGCGTCGCAGAACTTGAGCTTGAGGTTGGGATAGGGGTTGGACTTGAGTTCTACCTCGAAGTGTTGGGCTTGAGATTGAGCTTCGGCTTGAGTTTGGGTTTGAGTTTGAGTTTTGCGTCCAAGTTTTGAGTCGGAGGTTTTCCTCAAAGCATGAGCTTGGGTTTGGGCTTGAGTTTGAGTTTTGTGTCGGAGTGTTGAGTTGAAGTTTTACTTCGAAGTGTTGAGCTTGGACTTGGGATTGAGCTTGGGTTTGAGTTCGAGTTGGAGTTTTGCTTCGAAGTGTTGAGCTTGGACTTGGGATTGAGCTTGGGTTTGAGTTCGAGTTGGAGTTTTGCTTCGAAGTGTTGAGCTTGGACTTGGGATTGAGCTTGGGTTTGAGTTCGAGTTGGAGTTTTTGCTTCGAAGTGTTGAGCTTGGACTTGGGATTGAGCTTGGGTTTGAGTTCGAGTTGGAGTTTTGCTTCGAAGTGTTGAGCTTGGACTTGGGATTGAGCTTGGGTTTGAGTTCGAGTTGGAGTTTTGCTTCGAAGTGTTGAGTTAGCCTTTTGCGTTGGAGTTTACATTTACCTTACTTAGAAAACCAGATAAGACGAACACGGAAATCGAGAAGAAAGGACTATGAACTGTAAAAAATAGAATACATGGGCTTCAGCAAAAAAAGAAATAAATAAGTAGAAATAAAACAAACGGCGCCTCAAAATCACTTTTATTTCCCAGGTACTTTCCATCTCTTTCTGCGATCATCATCAGTGGTGCAACTAGTAAGGCAAAAACTATGTGGAGCTACCCATTAGCTACCCATTACTGATTTTTTTTCTTTTTGCGTTTAAATGCAACGACTGAGAGATTTGCTTTATCGTTCATTTGCATCATTTGATTGCAATACAAATCTGTGAATATGAACGGATTATGCTAAAAATAAACAGACAGAATGTTTTTAATTTATTTAATCAGACCCCCCCCACATATATATATATATATATATATATATATATATATATATAGTCATAGTGTGGGATAGTCAGAGACAAAGGTGATAGAGAGAAAAAGAAAAAGAATATGAATAAATTTGGCTAGATTAAGAAAAAAAAAAGAAAAAAGAAATATTCTTTCAGAAATATTATTTCCAAAATTTTTACTCGCGCCTCTTGTTTCGTGCACATTTGTAGACGTGGCAACGTCATCAAAGCCCAGTCCGATGAAATCCTAACTCCTGAAACGTGTCCCAAAATCAGTTTCCCATATATATATATATATATATATTAAGTTAAACTTTTCATCTCACCTCTATTCTAAAGGACTCACGTATATAGTCATGATGATGGGGTGAGACATATATATATATATATATATATATATATATATATGGAGCAATGTGTACATTGTCGCCATTTTCTATTTTTAATTTCGCGCATGCGCTTTGTTTGTTTTTGATTTTGTCATCTACACAGTATAATAGGGTCAGTGGGGCAACGTCTGTGAGAAAAAGAGTGCCATGACGAAATTTACTCAGCCAGAAATTTAGAAACGGCATGCTGTACTGCTTGGCATTCGCGCTGGAAGCTCCAATACGAACATTTCATAGTGTTTGGGTTTTTTATCTGAGGCCAGTGCACAGGATTCGGAAAGAGTTGAATGAGTCTAATTGTGATTAAGAAGTTACAGCAACTCACTCTGATCATTCTGATAAGAAAAGAACACCCGAATTTGTTAGTTAAAAAAGAGAACGTATAAATACATGAATGGGGACCCCTTGAGAAATACTGAACAATTTTTTTTTCTGCGAGGCTTCTCCGGTGGATCAGTGCAAGTGAAGATATCTCCTAATGTGTGAAGAAAGAAAAACAACGCATGCGCAAGACCCACAAGGTGTTTGTATATGGTTGGCTCTGTGCGAGCACATTCGTGCATGTGAATAACTACAGATGCCAATACACTTAGAGCCCTCATTCCTCAGGCGAGAATAAAGGTAGAGGAAGAGCGGTCTACTTCAGGTCAGAGCTTATCTCGATTTTTTTTTACGTCTGAAACCAGGCTGAAGGGTACAAATCGCTTCCCACAACTTCTACCCACTGTATATATATATATATATATATATATATATATATATATATATATATATATATATATATATGATTTCAGTTATACAAAGTGTATATATATTTATACGTGTGTGTATACACGTATACACACACACACAATACACACACACACACACACACACACACACACACACACACACACATATATATATATATATATATATATATATATATATATATATATATATATATAACACTGTAGATAATTGAATTTCAACGGTAATTTGACACAGTTATCCAAAACGCATATAAACAATTTAAGTGCATTTTCACTTTCATTTTATAGTATAGAAATTTGAATAGACCTTTTTTCTAACGGTTAATCACTTAAACTGTGTCTTCTTGGGCTAACATTCTCTGCTGACAAAAAGTGGAAAGATTATATTGAATTTATTGCTAAGTTTTATACTAAAGAAGTTGGTTCACCGTGTTGTGTGAGGCAATTTTTCTCGCCATTATCTATCTTACATATTTATATGTCTACCATTCGTCCATGATTTGAATATTGCTACACCTTCTCTGGTGCTTCTGCTATGTATTCAGAAATTCTTGATAAATTACTAACAAGAATCTGCAGTTTTATTTGTCCTGAACTGGCACCTCAGTTTCAGTCTCTTTTCCACTGCTTTGTTGCTTTGGATAGCTTAAAGGCATTTGACGGGGTTCGGGCTTCATAAGTGTTGAGGGATTCTCCCCTTTTTGCACAAATGGACTCACCCAGTATATACATATACTACTGCTACGGGAAGAGACGAGAGTAAGAGAGAGCTAGACCGAAGAGTCGAGTCGAGTCGAGTCGAGTCGAGTCCAGAGTGACAGAGTAAAAGGATGTAGGTAACCGGAAAAGTGAGGGTGAGGTAACAACTTCTTCTCTCGCACTTCTTGCTTGTGGAACTATCTTCCATGTTCTTACTTTCCAATCAACTTTGATCTTCAAAAATGTAAATGCAATGTCAATTATTATCTTATGTCTTCTTAATTCCTGTTGTTTATATTGTTCTTTCTCATTCATATTTTTTCTCATATTCTCTTACCCTCAGTAACCCTTTTGTGTCTTAGTGGCTTTATTACCTTGCTTGGAGGGAAATGAAAAAAAAAAAAATAAAAACAATCCACAATAAATTTGGGCCTAAATTTTTTTCTCGCCAGAATCTATCTTCCATATTTATAAGTCTACTATTTGTCCACGCCTTTAACTATGGCTGACATCTCTCGTCTGGTGCTTTTTTTTTCTAATCCTACATGTGGAACTCACTTCTGGTTTCTTGCTTTCCAGCCAAGTTTGAACTTCAAAAATTTAAACGCAATGCCAATCGTTGTATTCTGTTTTCTTAATTCCTCTTCTTTTATCGTCCTCGCTCTTTAATAATGTTTGTATTTTTCTTATTCGTTCACACTTTGTGGCTTTTCTGCCTTCGCGAAATGATTAAGAATAAAACTGCAAACATTTATAAAACACACCCTAAAGTCGCTAACTTTCAAGGCAAAACCCATTATATTTAAATTTAAACGCAATGTCAATCATTATCGCATCTTCTTAATTCTTGTTCTTTTACTGTCTTCTTTGTTTGATTACTATATTCTTCTTGTTCTCTAACGCTCAGTAACCTTTTTGAATCTTAGGGTCTTTATTGCCTTGTTTGGGATGAAATGATTAAAACCATATCTTAAAAGCGTTTTACATTTAATGCATTCACCATTTAATACATTTTGCATTAATTTAAAACTGACACAAAGATTTAACATTAAAATATAAAATATTTAAAATTAACATATAAAAAATTTAATTTGTTACAGATTTAATACTGTGTATCCCTATAATAGCGCATGGTCGATTTAAAATGAATATATAACAGATTTAAAATTAACATATAAAAGAAATGACATGAGCATTTTATCAATTTAATATTAACATGGAACTTATATAGCGATTTTCTAACCCCGGCTTAGATGTGGCAAAAGGCCGAAAGTATAGGGCACTCAGTGAGGATCGAACACACTACTCAGTCGTAAGTGATCTAGCAAGACAAGCTTTCTAACCATTACACTACGTCGAGGTGACCAATGTAACTTATATAACTTCACTGATATTTAAATGCAATGTCAAGCCATGACAAGCTGCAGCATTACTCACCATCAGGCAGGCGAGGCAAAGGCTCTAGGTTCTCCAGAGAGAATTGTCATTGTGGATTAAATTGTTGGTTCGTGAATTTGGTGTCATGGTAATTGTGAGTTCAATTCCGGGGCCGGGTAGCATCTACATGGACTCAGTGGAAAACAGTGCAAGTGCACACTGTGAAACGAGCAATTACTGAGAGGTATGAAAAAAAAGGATCTCGATGTGATCTTCCGCGACATGAACAGTGGAACGACAACAGTCTATCCCGTAGATTTATTTAATTCCACGTGCCATGGCTTTTTTGGGGGGATGTCTCAGTAACAGTCAGTACCCTTTAGTAATTCAACTCCCCAAGTGTTTATTCCCTCTTCTGTGGCTGGATATTGAACTCACAACTCCTTAAGTCAAGTCACTTTTTGGATAGCGGCTCGGATTGAGGAATTGGCGAGCCGATTTCGAATTCCAGTCGAATCCATTATATTCACTTACGGGCTAATATCCCCCAGCTATAGGTAAATAGCAGGACAGACTGGGTTTTATAGCCGTGGATAGCAACTGGTCTACCGCAGAAAGAAATGGCAACCTACTGCCGGAAAGAAAATCTGCCTCGTCAGTCATGTATCGAAAGATACATGATCGCCCACGCATGTATCACTCATGAAACATAAAACTTTTATCCAATGGACTAAATAAAGCGTTCGGTTCGAAATTCCAATATATATATCCTGAAGAAGGCCGGGGCGTACAACGGCCGAAACGTCGTGAATATGGTAATAAAGATGAGGACGACAGTCTGAACAATTTAACTAACACTTAATAAATTTAAAATTCGTATTATAGGTTTGATATCAGGTCAAACATGTGTAATCCTTAACTTTAATCAAAATCTAATTCATTTTACGTTGTTCTCCTTGCTGCCCCTTGTCTTCAACCTGTCCCTGTAAGTATCAAATTTTCCAAACCATGTTTCTTTTTTATGTACCTTCTTGAGGGGATACTGAGCCTCAAATTCACCCCCGACCTCATACTTTTACATACGATCCATCTCTAAAGATACAGGTAAAATGATCGGCTACCTGTATCGCTACGGTAACTACCTGACTCCTCATTCTATTCTCTAGCTTTATAAGACCCAGATCAGGTTTAATGTAGAGTACTGTTGCCATATCTGGGCAGGAGCTTCTCAATCCTCACTTTCAGGTCTTGATAGAATTCAAAAACGTCTCCGAATCCTTGTTAGAGAAGAATTCTTTTCTACCCTCCAACCTCTCTCTCACAGGCCGGGATGTGGCGAGTCTCTCACTGCTTTGTCACTGCTACCATTGAAATCTGCCCAGACGAGATACATTCCTTGGTTCCACCAGGTCTACCCTTCAAGGCTAGGAACGGCCATGCCACTTATATTGTAGCCATGAACCTAATTTTATTCTGTATGATATCGGTGAGATGTTCCACTCAAACAGATTCTTCCTGCGAACCACTGCACTGTGGAACAGACTCCCAAAAGGATGTTTCCAAGATCACTACACTCTTAACCTATTCAAGTCAAGAATTCCCCTCCTATTCGTATAAACTACTGCTTAACTTAATCCTCTACCTCGAGTGCCCCCCGGGCCTTGTACAGGGTGAACCTTACTGTAAAAGAAAAAATCTAAATATTAAATCTGTTATATTTGTAATGTTAAATCTATGAAAATTTAAATTAAACAAGTTAAATCGTTGGTTCGTGAATTTGGTGTTGTGGTAATTGTCAGTTCAATCCCGGTGCTGGGTAGTGTGTATATGGACTCAGTGGAAACAGTGCAAGTGCACACCGTGAAAGTTAAACAATTAATACAATTAATGTAAATTTGTTAAATGTCAAATCAGTTAAATGTTATATCTGTTAATTTTTTAGTATTAAAATATTTTATATATTCAATACCAAATCTGTTAAATATTCCATATTAAACCTATGAAATATAGCAAAATCAGCTATATAATGATATAATGGAATATGCGTGCACCTGTGTTCCCCCTCACTGGAATATGATTGGCTGGTGTCCGTCATAAATACCGACGGACGTGTAGGTGAGTCAATGAGCCTTAGTCTGAGTGCTAAGTCTATAACGACGCCCATTGGACTACGCCATTGATCTACACTTCTTACCTGCGACTACGACGTGTACCAGTCGATTACTGCTACCGTATTCTACTTGGTTATAGTAGCCAAAACCCCTTAGATACTGCGTTCAAATATATCCCTTTCCGGGACATATCATTATAATATGAAGTAAATGTTAATTTTATGTTTATTATATGTTTGTGATATATCTATTATATACCTTTTTTCTTATTATTTGGTTGAGCTCGCTCAGACATTCCTAAGACTATCACGTCAACCTCACTGTCCTGCATCGAGTTGGGAAGATCATTAGAGAAGCACTCTGTGTCATATCATAGCTGGTCAATGTAGGTGGCTGCTGAGCGACCAACCAGTTTTACGCCATAGCTAGGTGTCGAGAACAGTAGATCACTCGCGAATTCTTGTGTTGCTCGCCAACATTTTCCAGCAAAGTGCATTCTGCGTTCACCTGAGATTGTAGTTAGGAATAGCAAAACGTAGATGAGTACTCAGCAACTGAAAGACACACATGACCATCATACATTCCAGAAAAGCATTCCGCACAGTGAGTTAAAAAAATGGCGCGCCCCACTGTTGTCCAACCCCGGCACAATGCTCGAAAAATCAGCTATGAGGTCACCAAACACCTTTGCTCTGTGGAGCCATACCTGATATATATCCTCTGTGCAAATTAATTGAAACAACCGCTTTAGTTTCCTTTCTTTCACCATATGGTCAGTTTTAGACCCACTGGAGTGACAGGGTGTAATTGATTTCTATTTCTTCCCTCAGATTAGATCATTTGTAGTGGTGTGCAGTAATATGAATATATTTTCGTGGTGTATTATGAAATTTGTTTAGCCTTGAAAAATATTGCGTGATTGCGTCAGATTTTTATCACGCCCACACACTATTGTCTCGATTCTCGATTAGTTGTCCTACGACCATTTTCTGCCATGGGCGTTATTCCAAGGAAGCGTACGAAAATTTATAACGCTGCACGGACATACTGGCAAGCCTTACCAGTGGGCAAATCAAAGTAATATAGACTGGCCCGGAAATGCTCCTGATTTAAATCCAATCGAGAATCTGTGTTCAATCTGAAAAGGAATGGACATACGATGTACTAACATGTGCACTGGGTCATGTTACATTGAAAAAATACAAAAAAGGTAAATAATAACGGAATTATTTATTGGGTTTCAATTAATTTACACAAGGGTGTAGGTGGTCATGACTCTCCACATTTTCCTGGATAATTAATTTTGCACAAGCGTGTATATACAATGTACAATAAATATTCCATGACAAATTTTACTGTTAATCTATCAAATGTGAAAGAATAAATATTTTATATGAAGAGACATCATAATATGTTAAACATTTGTCGGTTAATAATACGGGCTAAAATGGCCATGTTTAAATAATAACAGGACATAATAACAACGTAAATTGGATATGTTGAAATACAAAACCACGCATAACAAAAAGGCAGCTTACCCAATTTGTCTAGCATTTTATCGTCAGAGCTCTATCGTTAACATGTAAAAGATGTGAATTTACTGCACCTAAATCGACAGCCTTAAACATTATTCTGTCTTTGTTGCATTATTTCTTTTATGCAGCAGACAGCATTCATTAAAAATCTTCGTCTGACGCAACGGTTAAACATTACCATAAACTAAAAATGACACGCAAGGTTAAACTTAATCTCGGCCTCATTTCCGATTTAACCATGATTTCTCTGTAGTTGGTTGGTTAAAAATTTGCATGCTTTAAAATAAATAAATAACAGATTTTTGAAAAAAAAAAATGCAACAGACTCTGGAAAAAGAGCAAAATATTTGAATAATTTCTTATTCTTGAGTAAAGCAATCGTCAAGTGTTCTCTAGAGTATCAGGATTGTCTTTGAGTGGATTATAATGGACGCGTTTATACCGATACAGACGACTGCCTGCTCAGTGAAGGCGCCAAAATGGGTGTGTTCAAAATTTTCTGTATTCAGTGACTTTGAAAATGGCACGGGTTGGAAAAAAAATTTCAAATACTTTGACTGAAAGAAGCAATTCTAAAAATCTCAGTGACCTACAATTAAACTAAATTTATCAGTTAAGGATAATTTATGAAATTAACTGAGCTTTGCTTAACTCTAAGACACAAGTAAAAAAAAAAAAGGAACAAATGGAGACTAGGAAGATCGCTTTACGTCAATAAGGACGAGCCCAGAGTCCGAATTGCAAATCGGAAATACTGAAATCAAATGAGTACAAAAAATTTAAACATCTAGGAAGTGTTTAAATAGAGAACAGATTATGCGACACTGAAATCCGAACTCATATTGGGATAATCAATGATGACTTCTAAAAGCTAAGCAGATTACTAAGAAATAAGAAAACTTTGCCAGAAACAACTAATGTATGGTAGTGAATGTTGGAACATCTCCTGAAAGATGAAGAAGAAACTTGAAGCAACAGAAATGTGGTTCTACAGAAGGATGCTGAGGATACTATGGACCGAACATGTGAGCAATGACGTAGTTTTAGAGAAAATGGAAACAAAAAGGGAATTTATACTTAACATCAGGAAGACAGTTGAAATTTCTAGGGTACATAATGAGGAAGGAAGGCTTGGAAAATCTGACACTCACAGAACAGATTGAAGAGGCAAGAGTGACACAGGAAAATAACGCATAGCATACTTAGTGAACTTCAGTAAATGGATCACGAAACAGGGTTTAGGAGAAATAACAGAAAGACAGAATGTTTTAAGAGCTACAAAGAACGACGTTGTGGAGAGCCGTGACCGCCAAAGTTGCGACTGTTGATTTTGAAGATCTGAAAATAAATTGTTGCGTTCAAATTTAGGATGCTTGTCTCCGTTGGTAGTTGCATAATTAAAAGAAAAAACTTGTAGTTCCAACGAATGATTTATTTTTATGGAAATATTTCGACTAGCTGTTGCTAGCCTTGGTCACTTCTTTAATTTGAGTAAAAACAGTGCAAAGAAGTTCGAAACGCTTAAGAATTCAAATCAAGGAAAACAAACCGAATTGATGACGTTTACAACGTAATAACAAGTTGAGGCGTAAAAAAGGAAAAAGAAAAGGATTTTTGTATTTTACTCTACAAATTGCCTTTTTTTGTTTGATTTTTCTTCTCCTTTTTCTTTTTTTTTTTTTTTTTGTCATATCATATTTTCTTTGGATCAGAGATACCCAGACAGGATGTAGTTGTGTTGCATTTATCCCACTGCAGGTACACCCTGAGGTTGCCATTGCCATCCGTTTAGCTACTCTCCTTTGATTGAAATGCTTTTGGTTCGTCAACCCCATCTCCGGATGGTCGAAGTCAACGCCGTGACCATGTGCAATGGCATGCAATGCAATCGCCAAAGGTTTTTTTTCCAATTTTTGTTTTTCGTTATCATTTGAAATTACCTTATCACAAAGTCTTCGATGTTCATCCAGTCGTTCTTTCAATGATCTTGAAGTCATGCCCACGTAACTTATTGAGCAGTTCATGCATTTAATTTTGTAGATCAGATTGCCTTTACTTGTAGCTGTTCTTTCATCTTTTAATCTGATGGGCGTCCTACTTATTGTGAAAGAGGAGAATACAAATCGTATATCTATCTGTTTTAAAATTCGTTTGAGAGCTTCTGATGTGTTTTCTTCATACGGTATGTTCACCGTTAAAACTTTTTCAGAACTAGAGTCTATATTTTTCTCAATGGCATTGTTGTTTATTCTATCTAGTTGTTGGTTTTAGGAAATCCGTTGTTTTGAAGGGTATCTACTATATTCTGCTGCTCAAGTTTTTTATCCAATGGATCCGAACACATTTTCTCTTCTCTTTTGAAGAATCCCACAGTAATTCCTTATTTTTATGTACTGTTTTTACTCAAACTAAAGAAGTGACCAAGCCTGGCAACTGTTAGTCAAAATATTTTCATAAAAATAAATCATTCGTTGGAACTACAAGTTTTTTCTTTTAAAATTGTTGCATTGTTTTAATATGCCGGGTAGCAGAACATCGCGTTTAAGCTTGAAGCTGAAAAAGACAATGCAAAACCATTGATTGAGCCAATGAAAGTCTTGAGATCGTAAGACATGGTAATATGCAAATTTCTAAGTAGGAATTGTTCTATCTAATTAACATGAATATAAGCTGCCTTGGCAAGTCATTGTTGTTTAACATTAGCTTGCTTTTCTACACTAAAATTATGATCATTTTTTGAGTGATGAATGCAAACTAGAGTTCCATTCCAAGAGAATACCATAGAAAACAGTGGCAGAAAGAAATAATGGAAGATTCACTACAAAGACTGTAAAGTCTGGTGGTGGACACACAGAGAATGATGCGTTGTTGCATCGCAAGCGACGGTAGAAGGACATAGGTAAAAGTTCATGGAAATCTAAACAGTGAAAAATCTTAGTTTATTATAGTCTAATCTTCTGCCAGTCTATGAAGATGAAGAAATCTTTCAGCATGACAGTGCTCCTTGACCCGTATTTCCTGCAACAAAAGGTTTCTTGAGAATGAAGATGTTCAACTTTCAAAGGACGGATCAGCACAAAGTCTTAATTTCAATATAATTGAAACATTGTGGTGGAAACTAAATAAACAAATGGAGTCAAGTAAATCTGATACTTACCAGTCACAGGAATCAGTCCCTGCGCTGATAGTATCACAGCTATGACAAGCTTGGAGCGGCTCTGACCAGCTTGGACAAGATATGACCAGCTAAGAACAGTGGCCCGAATGAAGACACTCGGGTCTCTAAGTTAAAAAAAAAAGACTTTGTGTCACAACCTGACTCAGTGGGGAGTGGGGTCAAGTAAATCTCTACACATTCTAAGCTGACTAGCTTGGAGCGGCTCTGACCAGCTTGGAGCGACTCTGATCAGATTGGACAAACTATGGCCAGCTAAGAACAGCGGTCCGAATGAAGACACTTGGGTCCCTACGTTAAAAAAAAAGACTTTGTGTTACAACCTGACTCAGTAGTGGGGTCAAGTAAATCTCTACACATTCTAAGCTGACTAGCTTGGACCGGCTCTGACCAGCTTGGACCAACTATGGCCAGAAGAACAGCGGTCCGAATCCAGCCCTGTTAAAAAAAAAAAAAAGATCAGACTCATGGACAACTAGCTTGTTATGACCATCGTACCAGATTAGCAGCCTGATCAGCATGGACAAGTTATGACCATCGTAAGATTAGCAGCCCGAGTAAAGACACTCGGGTATCCACTAGCTACTCTCTGTAGACGTTCTTGTCAACAAGCGTCATTAAATGTACCACTGTTCAGCAGACTGGAGCAAATTTAAAGCCTATTCATTCATCCACCGTTTAAAATAGTGAGATTGGTTTAGTACGACAGAAAAGCAAAGCGGTGGGAAATAAAATAGGAAGCTTTTGTGGTAAGCTCCTGTCTGTCTTTTGTGTGGGTTTGAACACTGTCCGCTTGATCCACTAGTCATTATCTTAGCTGATAAGCAGGCCAGAGGAAAGCTATTTTACAGCGACAAACGCTTGCGTTTTTCTTCATCATATTCCCATTATATTATTTAAGTGTCTTAATCATATTTCTCCTCCCATTAATCTGCCAATTCAACACGTTTTAGTATTTCTCAGTACTCATATTCGCCAATCGTCTCACTTTTTAACATGAGAAATGTCACTAGGTCAAGATACGCAGCAAAGAAAACAAGCGCTCTTTTCTATTTAAAATTACGCAACTTCCAAACCGACTGAAATCAACCACCCGTTCAAATTACTCCCTCGAAACCCGATACTCGACTTAAGATAAGTGTTTTCAGTTGATGTAGACATCTATTAAAAGTTGATAGCCCTTTAAACTCAACAGAAGCCCATGGAATGAATGCATCTTCATAAACAAAATCAGTCTCTTCCATATGAATTTTAAAGAACTGCTTATTTCACGTCTATAGTACAAAAGGCATGTTACAGTTTTACGTCGTATAGATACCATATATTGTAAATCGTTCTTTCTATCTTGGACAATCATGGCTCTCCACAATTTCCTATACTTAGTAGCTCTAAGCAATTTTACGCCAATAGTTCAAAAGGCGTGTTACAGTTTTACGTTGTACGGATACCATACATTGTAAATCGTTCTTTCTATCTTGGACAATAATGGTTCTTCACAATGTTCTATACTTGGTAGCTCTAAGCAATTTTAACGCCAATAGTACAAAAGGTGTGTTACAGTTTTACGTTGTACGGATACCGTACATTGTAAATCGTTCTATCTTGGACAATCATGGCTCTCCACAATATCCTATACTTGGTAGCTCTAAGCAATTTTTACGCCAGTAGTACAAAAGGCGTGCTGCAGTTTTACGTTGTATGGATACCATACATTGTAAATCGTTCTTTCTATCTTGGACGATCATGGCTCTCCACAATTTCCTAGACTTGGTAGCTCTAACAATTTTACAAAGTACTATAAGCTTGGATGTGCAGTTGGTGTAATTGATAACGTAATTGGAACTTGGAGAGCCAAAGTCAAATTCTAGTCGATTTCGTTATATCCACTTACGCGTAGTCTTTGAAATGGTATGAATCAATCTCTTCACCCTTAGCTATGGGTTAATTAGTATCACTTATATCGGTAAATCATTATTTCCCCACCCCACAAAAAGACCCCTCTTACAATCTAAAAATCTTTTCTAGCTTTAAATAACCTGCAAAAGGTTGATAAGCCGTAAATATCAACCAAAGAAGCAATGTGGGTTTCCTTACTATGATTCCCAGCTTACCATTCATTTACACATTAAGTGAGTTGCTCAGTGTTTACACCTGCCTCTCTTACCTTCAATTCCTAAATTCTCCAAACCTTCTTTCCTAATTATGTACCTCAGAAATTTCATTTTTTCTGATCCTAAGCACAAATATCTTTTTAGTATCTGAGTTCCTTAAAACTTCCCCATTGCTCACATGTTCCGTCCATGGTATTCTCAGTATCCTTCCGTGGAACCACGTCTCTGTTGCCTCAGATCCCCCTCTTCATTTATGTAAAAATTGTCCAGCATTAACGACTATATAGGAGGATTGATATTACGCTGCAGTTCAGCACGCTTTTCTTTTTCGGTATTTTCTTAATACTTTACTTAGATTTTAGAAGGCATCTTTCGCTATTGCAATGCGACTTCCAGTTTCTGTGTTACTTTCTTTTCGTCGGCTGCCATAACACTTCCCAGGTAATTAAATTTCTCTACCTGCTGAATTTTAATATCTTCATTTAGTATTGTGTTTCTTGTGTTGAACACCTGCCTAACGATCATATATTTTGCCTCCTTACAATTCATGATTTCTTAATCGATTTACCCCAAGCAAAGCAGTAAGGCCACTAAGTCACAAGGGGTTACTGGGTGTGAAAGAATTAGAAACAGAAAATATTATGAAGGAGGGAGAACAATAGAAGAGTAATCTAGAAGACAGAATATAAAGATAGACATTACATTTAAATTTTTGAAGTTCAAAGTTGGCCGAAAAGTATGGAACCGGGAGAGAATTCCACTGGCGATAAATGGGAAAAAAGAAACTGTTAGCATATATATTTTCACGGTCAGTAATCCCTTTGCATCTTAGTGTCCTTATTGCCTTCCTTGGGGGGAAATGGTAAAAAATAACATGTAAAAACAACGGGTTTTCTTGTGATACAGTTATTATTATATAATATTTTTAAGCAATTTTTAGAATTTTTAATAAAAGTCAAATATGCATTTTTCTCGGTAACTGACAAAACATTTGAACCCTATTTATTTATTTATTAGATTGTTTATTTACAAGAATCATTTTATATTTCAAGATTAGAAAAACATGTGAACTAACTAAAATGCAATATTTATAATTTACCATATTATAAAGAAATAACTATGGAAACAAATTTTAATTCAAAAATTTATAAAAATGCCTGTGAACTATAGAACAAGAAAAATTAAATAAGCACATAATGATGAGTAACTAATTAATTTTGTAAAAAAATGCCGAGTAATAACAGTATCAATAGAAGAGCCATCCTTTTGATACACCGTTTTATGCGGGTAAGTTTGTCAAGTTTTTCACAATATTCTTATAAATCTATATATAAAATTCTGTGACATCCGTTAGACCGTCCTTACGCCCCACCCTCTAAAATAGCTATACATTGACCGACCGAAATCAAATTTTGGGGTGAAGTGCAAACGGGTAAGGGATATAATGTACAGTTGGTTTTACTCGGGTGCATAGCTTAATAAATAAATTTTCATTAATGTGGTGGTGTGTGTGGGGGGGGGGTAAATAAAATTTTTATTATTTGGCATACAAAATAATCCCACTATTTTAAAAACAATTTAATGATTGAAATAACAAATATTTACTTAATAAAAATGCAATATTTTATTTATATATATATATATATATATATATATATATATATATATATATACAAAGAAATAATCACATAGAATCAATCAGAAGTATTAATGCGATTATTGGCGACATCCATCGCTAGAAACATAATATATGCATTAAAATACTGTTAATCCATAGTGCGAAGTGATCCTCGTCGATAAACTTGATGTCTGTAGTTTTCAGTTTATTTGATGTTAAAATGCTAGTACTTACGAATAGTCCTTACACAACCGTCAATAATAGCAGATATTCAAAAAACATCTTTCGGTCGACATACAAGTATATCGTCTCCAGGTTTTTGATTTTATAAGGAAAAAAACACATGACTGATGATGAATAGAGGACTATTCGTAAGTACTAGCATTTTAACATCAAATAAACTGAAAACTACAGACATCAAGTTTATCGACGAGGATCAACTCGCACTATGGATTAACAGTATTTTAATGCATATATTATATTTCTAGCGATGGATGTCGCCAATTAATACTTTTTATTGATTCTATGTGTGATTATTTCTTTGTATGTAAATTATATGCTGCCTAATGTTTTATATTTATATATATATATATATATATATATATATATATATATATATATATATATCTTTTCTTTAACTTTATATATATATATATATATAGATAACTAGACTCGTTTCGAAAACCCCTCGAATTTTTGATTTGCTAATCAAATCAATCTCGAAGGAAAAAAAAGGTTTTAAAAAAGAAAGAGCTACAAACATGAACTTCTGCCGACAAAAAATCGCACAGATGCAGGTCTGAAGCCCAAAGAAAAAAACCCGATACGAGTAACAACTAACTAACAAAAGGGCTCAATACAACCGTAGAGCAGACCTAGATACACCTAGTGAGCCAGACAAACCTACCTAGGTTTCACCTAAACGGATCGTCAGGGAAAGTTTCCCTGACGATCCGTTTAGGTGATGCACAGTAGTAGCACTATAAATATAAACGCAGCAAGGAGAGTAGAGTCTGAAAATCTTGGCAAAAAGTATCAGTGATAATTTCAACAATACTAAATACTGTAAAGATTTCAACACGCGTCCAGTGACGCAAGAGGAGCATTTATTTCAATAGTAACATTCTAACATTAAATAGCATAACATACCAGAGACACCAATCGTTGTTTGTGCAATCATCATCATCATCATCATCATCATCATCATCATTTATGTGCTTATGTGGGCTATCGTTGCTCTCCACAGCTTCCTGCCTCTTCTAAGCAATGTTATCGTTGTAAATACTAATAAAAACACGGGAATAAATCTGTCATGTGTAAAATTATTATTTGTTAAATTCTCAACTTCGTCAGTTAATATCGGCGTGTGTGGCTTTGGGACTTTCTCTGAACGTGGATTCTTATTTTCGTCAGATACCCTCGGTCTTTTTTCCTCCCAAATGGAATACTTATATCTCTTCCTCTAATGTGGTTACCCCATGTGTGCACATAATAAGCATTGCTGGGTCGACAACCTGTTTACATGTCGGGGGTAACCACTGGTATCCTCTTATGCGAGAAATGAGTACCTTGTGGATAGGAAGTCACCTTTTAAGTCAACCTGCTGAAACACCTGACTTCTTTGTCGCTTTCGTTTAACACTGAGTGCAAAGTCTATTTTGGATTCAAATGCAATTATTTTATCGCAAAGCAAAACGACTTAAAATGGACATTTATCTTTTAATTAATGCGATTAACATAATCAAATCTTATTCAAGAACTTAACAAGTCTTCAGGTAACTTTGCGAGGAAACCCGTTACTCCATTCTTTCACCGACGTCTGCTGGTAATCAAAGGGCCAATGCTGAACAGTTTTGTGGAATTATATGACATGTTTTCCTAATACCAAAGAATATATCTTGAATTTAAAAAAATAAATAAAGAACGATTTTTTTCTTTAGTTTAGATAATTTTTTCGTCTATTTTCCATTTCGTTTAGAATTATTTCTTTTTGTTACGTATTCTGTCCATGTAATTCTTAGCACCCTTTTTCAGAACCACATCTGTGTCACTTTGGGTTTCTTTTTTATTAATAAAGACAATCCCTTGCTATATAGGAGGATAGACAGCACTTCAACAATCTTCTTTTGTTCATGTTTCTAACAATATTTATATACGTTATTAGACTTAAGAAATATCTCCAAAACTCTTATTTGATTGTATTTTGGATAATAAATCGGACCGACAACTTTTAACAAGCCCCAAGGGTGTGTAACATTTAAGAATATCGCCCATTAAAACAATTTACAATGATTGGCGAAAAAAAAAGTTCTTGGAATATTAGATTTGGTAAAAATCATTCATACATTACTCTTTCCAATGTCGGATAAAGTTGTTTCGATGTTCATCTGTCCAAATGATACAATTGCAACAATGTTTAAATATTAATATAATTCTTAAAGGTGCCTGTTTGATTCTGATGTTTCCAATTTTAAGCTCACACATTCGGCTGCTTCTCTTGTAGTCGACCATGTATTCTGTCTTGGAACACTTAATAGATCTTTCTTCTCATTTTTCTGTCGTTTTTTTTTTTTTTTTGTAGTTTTCCTTCTGAGTTTGCCATCTGCATTGTGCACCAAGGCTTTTTAGCATATTTGAAGAGAGAAATGCTTAACGGGATATGCACCCGTTCTTGTATTACAAAGCAAACAAATTCAAATTTCCATTTGTCTTTGGCAGTTGTAAGTAGTACGATTAACAAAGTCTTATTCTAAAATTTATGCCACTGTACAGCAATGCTTTTATAATGCTAAAAAACGTAAATTAAACGTAAACTGACCTTAAATTTAAAAAAAAAATAAGCAATATTTTTATTACTTGTTTTTACTAAAATGTTCACCCAATAAAAAGCCTAAGAGCCACTCAAAATAGAGTCTTACTCTATGAGGATGTTGTATGGTAGTAAATAGATAAAATGTTCAGATTATATATGTAGGATAGATAACGATGTGAAGAGATTAAGATTGTAGTGATTGTGGAAGAATTCTCTCGAAATTCTGTTCCACAAAGTAACAGTTCTTGAACAAAAAAACTGTTTGGGTGGATCTTGCTCTCTACTAATGGAATACAGGGGGAATGAAGGTGCTTAAACCCTTCCTATTCTGCATGGCGTATCCTAACTGTAGAGATCTGAACTGGTAGAATTGAATAACGTAACTCGTTCGAAAATTGGCCATCAAAATAAAAGTTGGTTGCGAGCAGAGATTCACTGAATTAAATAAAGTAAATGCATGTCTTCAAGGAAAACGTATAACTCTATTTGCATGCAAAAATATTTGTTCATTTCTTGAGAAACTAAATTTTTTCAGACAAAACGAACGAAGAATTTCATCAGTTTTTGAAGTTTACTTCCGACAAAGATTCAAACAATTTACAATTTACTTACAATTAGTAATTTGGAAATTCATTTGATGCACTATAAATTTACATGTAAAACCATTTTCGAGGCATTTTTATATACTACTAGACTAGCCGTGACACGCTGAGTCACTGACTATTCAGGTTATAAATAAAACATTGAAATTGATTTCATCATTCCATTGAAATGTAAGTTAACATAAATACGTGTTGTTTATACAGTAATATAGCAATTCCTTTTGCATTTTGTATAAGTGTTCACATATGTCATAAATAAATGCTGTTACTGGTGTTCAAGTTTATCCCGGAATTTCCATTCCTATTAAATGCTGTAAACAATCAGTAAGACGTTAAACATGAACTTGCAAACCACACCAATGATGACATAAACGAATTGAAATATTTAACTGAATCATAATAAAAATAACTTTCATTTCAATGGTATGTTAAAATCAACTTAATTGTCTTGTAACCTGAACCGTTAGTGACCCATCCTGTCAAGGCTAGTCTAGTAGGATATAAAAATGCTTCGAAAATAGTTTTGCATGTAAATTTATAGTGCATCAAATAAATTTTATTTTTATTTCTAAAATGTTAATGGTTTTCTAAGTAATATTCATAAACCATTTATGGGATATTTTTCTTAAATGGTTGGCTTCAGAAATATCTCCGTAGTGTGAAAAATTAAAAAAATAAATATAAAATAAAACTCGATTTTTTTAAAAGGATCTTTCATCTTTTATTTACTCTGTAAAGGTTTTATGTCATTCAAATGACACTACTACGTCTTAGTTGATTTTTAAGACGTTATTCTTTTTCCTTTTTTTTTTTTTTGACTCGCAATTATCGAAATATATTGATCTTATTTTTTTATATTGATATTCATTCTTTAACTACTACTTCTATTCTCAGCGTCATGACTCTTCACAACTTCCTATTCCTCGAAGTGTAGTTTTTCTCCCCGAGTCTCTCACCCCACCCGTCCAGCCATCCATTCACAAAAACCTTGTCAGGCTCACTGCTTTCTCCTATCTCTCTTGACCTTAATATACCCCGTGAGAAGTAAGTATTCCAAGCACCCCCCCACACTTTATTATGTGTCCAAAGAATTTCATTTGTCGTTTTCTTATTCTGTTCTAACTGTTACCATTTTCTTTAAGACTTCCTTGTTGCTTACTCGCACTGTGTGTGGAATTCTCAGCGTCCTTCTGTAAAAGCATATTTCTAATGACACATTCTGTAGGGAGATTGTCTAGAATTCACTGCTATATAAGAGGATAGATATCAAATAGCAACTCGTTTCTTTGTTTCTAAAGAACATTTTCAGTTTCTCATCACCTTTCTCAGCTTTTGAAACGACTCCATTCTGTAAGTACAGTGCTAACAATTCTTAATCTCTTCCGCCTATTGGATGGTAATCTTGAATTCCTATTCCTCTTATTTTCAAAACCTTCTTTTCTAAGACCACATTTCTAAGTCACATTATCTCATTCATTGTATCCAACCGTCTCGTGCTCAATCATCTTTCTACTGCACTAATTTTATTTCCAAAACAAAATCGTCATGTTATCAAAAATTTATTCAGTACTATCAAAGATACTCGGCGTTGGTAATTTTATTTAAATAAAAATACAGATATTTCTTCCTTTTTTTTTTTTAAAATCGGTTTCACCCCATGCAAAGCGGAAAAGCTACTAATACACAAGGAGTTAATGGGTGTGGAAAAATTAGGAACAGAAGAGGAAAGAGTAATCAGGAGTACAGTAGATAGAGATTGCCATTGCATTAATTTTTTACAGATTTAAGTTGGCTGGAAAGTATGGAGCTGTGAGGAAGTTCCAGAAGCGAGAATTGAGAGAAAAGAAACTGTTAGAATTAGAGTTTACGGCTACAGAAATGAGATCTCGATGTCTAATACGATGCTTAAATTCGAAAAGTCTAGGCATCATCCGAACAATTACCATAAATGTATCTATAGAAAAGACACAGAGAAGCAACGTTGCGGCGATGGGAAAGATCAGGATCGATAATATTGCTGATTCTTCTTTAGATCTTATCAAGGAGCTTAACGTAAGTAACAGGGGCACTGGACCATATGTGACAGCAATAGTCTAAGCAGCTGACCTAACAATAGATTCAATATAGACTCTTTCCACTTCATGTTAACTGAGAACGTGTGTCCGAGAAGACGCAACGTCCCTTTCCTGGAGGATAGCATCAGCCATGTTGGTGGAAGGCGGAGAGTGGGGTCTCTTATATTATTACTGGAGAGAAGTTTAGTTTAGGAGGTGTTAAAATTAACAAACCAGCTTTTAAAGGCTGCCATTATGAGCTTGTGGAACTGATCAGCCTTACTATCGAGAGGTCATTGTTCTCAACCAGGGTCCATACGGACCCTGGGGTGTCTATGTAACATTAGTAGGAGCCACACAAAAAATAGCAAACTGGAGTCGACAGTAATATTTTAGTGAGCCATATAGCAATTTCACTTCGGAATGGTTGTTACAACTGAGAATTGGAATTTCTACAGTAATCTACGCTATACTAAAATACTAAAAATACTAAAAGATATAAAATACTATATAAATACTAAATAAATCAATACTAAATAAAATACTAAATATATAAAAATACTAAAAATAGAAAAACGATTCTAAAGCCATCGGAAAACAAGTTTCAGTTTTTTTGCGGTGGCAGACATTAATTTTAAAATTCTTGCAAAAATCAAATAATTATCGGATTTTAATAAAATTTTCAGGACTTATTCACGGATGAATGAAATTACTTTATAATTTTTTTATTATTTTGCTAATGTACATAATTTTCCGTAGAATTTAGTTGTTGAATACAAGTTTATTTTCATTAATTTTTTTTTTACTTTAAAATAAAGCATATACATTTAATATTACTATAATGTAATTCCTAAAATTATCTATTAGTAAAAATAAAATAAGCTTATTTTTCATCGAATGTGTATGGCGGTCTATAAAATATTAAGAGTAAAAGTGGTCTATGTGTAAAAATAATATGGAGAACCACTGGTATAGGTTATTAAAATAACAAAGGGAAGTAACTCGTCATTTATTTACTACCAAAAGTTTATTTACATCCCTTACCACTAAATTTTTCCAACTGTCGGAATACGGTATTGTGATAATTCTTGAGTACTTTGCTACGGAATTATTTTCACTAATCACTTTAGAGATTCATCATCAAAGTTCAATGAAAACTTTGGTCTGGATTCATCTGCCAACGATGTTTCGCTTGAACAATATTTTGTAAACCCATTTCGTACTTGCAGGTCAGTTGTAAGCCCTTGAACATAAATAATACATAGTTTTCGAAATGTTTCCGTAGCATTATTCCCTCGCTTGAACTCCCTTAACATTAGGTACCTCTACGAGATCGCTAAAGAATCAACATAACGTGATGAAAACATGCTTCAAAACGTAATGAAAACATAGTTTTATTGTCAAAATCCTTATGTTATTACTAAGAGTAAGGATCGAAATATTTTTTGATTATTTAATTATTTTTTTTACTCCTTTATTAGAACATTGAAAATTTTTATTAAATAATTTGTTTTTTTCCCTGCATCAGCGGTTGTACTAACTGTTAGCAAAGCAAATTTTGGCCTCTTTTTTTTTTCTTTTTTTTTTTTTTGTGGTGGCAGACACATTAATTTTAAAATTCTTGCAAAAATCAAATAATCATCGGATTTTAATTAAATTTTCAGGACTTATTCATGGATGAATGAAATTACTTTATAATTTTTTTATTAGAAATTTTTTGTAAAAATATTAATGCTATATAATAGCTTTAACAGTTAATTTTTAAATTAATTATAACAGAAAGAGTTTATACGTGGTTATGATTATAAGAGAACACCTTTCATTCGCACTTACAAAAAAATCACAACTATAATTACATTAATATTTTGTTTTGGCAATTCACTCCTGAAGATGATCTTGGATGAGACTGAAACTTCTTGAGAAAGTAAAAGAAATGAAAGATCTACGGTGCCTATCTAAATGAATTTAATATCAACATTAAGAAGTTAATCCGAGAATTTGAGAGGATTAAAATAAAAATAAACAGACATATGTCCAGATTATATATATCAGTCTTCAATCCGCGTCTGATGATTGCCAGAGTGTCACCAAATAATGCGAAACAAACTCTATATTTATTATAATATATATATATATATATATATATATATATATATATATATATATATATATATTATACAGGTGTCGAAAAAGTCACTATACATACTTGGTGGAACGCTGATATAGACCGTTCATTACAGTCAAACTCTCCACCTCGACAGGGAGGAACCCGGACGAAGCTTTGCCGAAGGGCAAGGTTTCGTCCGGGGAGATAGACAGGCCCTGAACCCGGGTTCGAAGGGAATATTTTTGGTCGAGCCTACGGGCTCAGAGAACACACAATAAACCGGCCTTGTGCCACGTACGACCCACATGTGGAGGGGGGCGTTAAATATAACAGTGATATAGACCGTTCATTACTGTCGAACTCTCCACCTAGGCGGAGAGGAACCCGGACGAAGTTATGCCAAAGGGCAAAGTTTCGTCCGGGCTGGTAGACAGGCCCTGAACCCGTTTATATGGGTTCAAAGAGAATATTTTTCGCCGAGCCTACGGACTCGGAGAACCCACGATAAACTCGGCCTTGTGCCACATACAACCTACGTGGGTGGGTGGGTGGTGCGTTAAATATAACAGTGATACAGACTGTTCTACTGAAGCTGTGACTGTTCGCAGTTCCTGTCGATTCTCTCTGCTTTGGGAAGAGTGGAACCCGGACGAGGCAGTGCAGAACTCGTCCGGGGAGGTAGACAGATCCGAACGTGTTTATGTGGGTTCTACGGGGATTTTTTTGGCCGAGCTTACGGGCGCGGATGACCCACGTTAAACTCGACCTTGTGCCACAATTACCCTTGTAGGGGAGGGGGCTACTAAATATAATAGTGATATAGACTGAACACTGGTCAACCGACACATACTCCCAAGTCGTGTAACACACTTCTGTTGTATTTACTGTTCAATATACGATTCATGTGCAACCTCTTGTTTTGTTATTTCTTAACCATTTACTTCGTCACAACAATATCTTCCCATGAGCGCCTCCATTTCCGACAACATTCAGTCAGCTTCGGACGCAGGCCTCTCCGATGTTTTGCAGCATCTCTTTCCCGACCTTGGTGCAGTCCGCGCGGGTTCTTTACTCAAGTTGTCACACGGGATTTAGTTGCATGCTTTTGATATAGCCCGACAGAAAAAATGTCAAAAGGTATGAGGTCACGGAAGCGAGAAGACCCTTTCGACTGATTCATCGGATAGGAAACTTGACGTTCAGGAAATCCCTCACTAACTTTGCAAAGTGGGAAGCGGTTCCTTCTTAATGAAAAAAACATCACTTCTCACCTGAATAGCACAGAAAACTCCTGCTGTATTTTCAGGTAATTTTCCACTTTTACCGTAGTTGTTTTACCGGAAGCATCGCGGAAGAAAAAGGGTTCAATCACCCCCAGTGCTAGACATTGTCCACCAAGCCATTGGCTTCAGAGAGTCTCCTTCATGTTTGACAATTTCTGTTGGGTTCGATTTTCCCCTAAATTCGACAGTTGTTTACCCGACCAAAGAGATAAAAGATAGACTCGTTGCTGAATCAAGTTTCCCAAGGGTTAGGGGTTATTTTGACAATGAGAGAAGAGTGATTCTCACATTTCCACGCGAGTATCATACTCTTCTGCTTGAAGCGTTTGATGTATATATGTATGTATGTATTCTGTTTATATGTTATTTTAATAGATACAATTTATTTGAGAAAATAAACAGTATTAATTACATTTAACGGCCTGAGTTACGGTTAGTATTATAGAAACACATATTTTCTATGAAATTTCTCGAACATTCAGGCCGGTAAATGTAATTAATACTGTTTGTTTGAAAAACACAGCATTAACTTAAGTTAAATAAACTGTATCTATAAAAATAACTTATAAACAGAAAATATGTTAAATAATTGTCGGAATTAATCCATTTCATAATGCGTTATCAATGTTTACGTTAAGGTATGTTTCGGGAGTAGATATGATCGTTCGTGAAAGATCGTCGAAGATTTGTTGTTTATTAACAGTAGTTAGGATTTTGCTAACCAGTAAATGCTCTGTCGGAGGACGCATATTTTATATGAAAATTTCTCGGACATTCAGGTCGGTAACTGTCGTTAATACTGTTTATTATAAGCAGTGCATTTACTTAAATATTTGTATCTATAAAAAGAACGTATGAACATAAAAATGTCCTAATATATATATATATATATATATATATATATATATATATATATATATAAATTAATTAAATCATTTTTTTATAATTTAATGTTGTTATTTATAGATACAATTTTTTAAAATATCTAATGCTCTGTTTATATCTAAACAGTTCTTAAATTTATTTATATATTATATATATATATAATTAATATAATGTTATTTTTAATACTGTTTATTATAAACAGAGCATTTGCTTAAATACTTTTATCTATAAATAACAACGTTAAACATATAAAAAAAAAAAATGTCTTTAATAAATAAATTGTCGGACCTTGTCCATTTCTTAATATATATATATATATATATATATATATCCCCATTATATCTTTCTCTCTGACTCACTATTCATCTCTACTATTCTCTATCTATTCCAACTTCTCTCTCTCTCTCTCTCTCTCTCTCTCTCTCTCTCTCTCTCTCTCTAAATTTCACCTTTGGGGTTCACGCTTTCACCTCACACGCTCTCATTTTAAACTGTAACATCTTTTACTTGAAGAATTACCATTTGCCCGGGTCAGTTAATCTATTGTAATTGGCCGCGATTTCGTTAGCCTCGTTCTTGATTTTGTTCCTTTTGCGCCATATGTTGACCATTTGTCTTTTATGCACGTCTGCAAACATCAAAGCAAATTCGATTATCCCTGGCAGCCTGACGTTGCCATTTTTCTTGTTATGGTTGTCCGCATTATGGCACGTACACTTTGTTAAGAAAGAAAAAGAAGAAATAAAGTTAGAAAGGAAAAAAAGAAGCAAAGTAGCCATTCAAAATGACAAAAGATTTGGACAGAATACGAAATGAGACAGATAAGGAAAAATGTCGCAAATTGGATGGAAGAAGAGGAGAAAGGAATTAATGAAGGTAAATAAAAGAAATGAAGCAAAGAGAAGAAATAAGTGGGTTAGAGAGACAGGAGGAAAAATAATTGATAAAAAAAGATGCCACGAAAGACAAATGAAAATAAATTAAAAACATATGAATGAGGAGATAGAGAGAAAGAAAGAGAAGGGGCAACGAGAGAAAAAAAATACGAAAAGACATATGAAACGTTAAAATAACGTTAAAAGAAGAAACGAGATAAAACCGTAACAAATGAAACGAAGAAAGAGTCAAGGAAAAAAAAATAAAAAATAAAAATAGATAGATAGATAGATAGATTGATAGATAGATAGATAAGCAATGTAATAAAGTCCACATTGGATGAAACGCGTCAGCAATTACCAGTTTTCCTATTGTCATTTTTATTCATAAATGTAATAATGCCACAATGGGATAGAGAGATAGGGACAGATTGTATTAGATAGATAGATAGATAGATAGATAGATAGATATAGATATTTTAAGACACACAGTAAGATAGATAGATAGATAGATAGTGTTGTAACATACCTACGGATTATAATGAGTATACGCCCATTCCTATAAATACAGTAGGGAATACTGTATGTGTGGGTCGGCCGGTCTGCATAAGCTGCTCTCTCGAGTTGTTTATAACACATTGATACTTACCGGGGGCAGGGATCCGTCTCTGCGCTGGTAGCATCACAGCTATGACTAGCTTAGACTGACTCTGACCAGCTTAGACCAGCTATGACCAGCCAAGACTAATGGCTAGATTAGACTTGCTCTGACCAGCTTGGACCTGCTATGACCAGCTAAGACCAGCGGCCCGAATGAAGACACTAGGGTCTCCACTTTAAAAACCGAACTTGTGTCACAACCTGACTCAGTTCAAGTAAATATGGTCGGCCGGTCTGCAGTTGGAGATTCGGCTTCAGCTGCGCTGGTCAAACTCTCTACTTTCGGGTAGAGAGCATCCCCAGACGGGCAGAGTCTCGTCTCGGGAAACACCTACCCGACACCGTTTTATAAGGGGTCTACGAGGAATTTTTGGCTGAACCTACGAGCTCGGGTTACCCCACATTAAATTCGGACTTGTGCCACATCTGACCGCGTGGGCGGTTGGTAGATATTGTCTGTGGGTCTGCAGTTGGAGATATGCCTTCAGCTGGGCTGGTTAAGTTCTCTGCTTCTGGGCAGAGAGGATCTCCAGACAGGGTTATTCCGAAGGGCAGAGGCTCGTCTTTGGAAACACCTATCCGACCCCGTTTTATATGGGGTTTACGAGGAATTTTTGGTCGAGTCTATTGGCTCGGGAACCTCACATAAAATTTGGCCTCTGACTATGTGGGGGAGTTAGTAGATACCGTCTGTCGTCTTGAGGGACAGGGTGAGTCTGTCTGCCAACCTTCTCCCTGACCTCTTGTCGTTCAGTGTGGATGTCGCCGCGATCCAGGAAACACACTTTGTTTGCAACGTTGATGCCTTTGTGCTGTCTAACGACTTTGTCGTTTATTCAGCATTTGGGAACCGACTGGCCAGAGGTATTTCTTTGCTAGTGAAGCGTACTCTGGATGCGGGGGTAGACCTTGTTCATGCCGATCCCGGGGGCCGGTTGATCGTGGCCGATATTGCTTTGAAAAGTAGATCGTTTCGGATCGTTGCGGTTTAAGTGACCAACAAACGGGAGAAGCGTATATCGTTTTATCGGCAGTTGGGACCGTTCCTGGTGGATTTAACGCGCTTGGTCTTAATGGGGGACTGGATGCCGTCCTGAACCCCAAAATAGACAGGAGGCGGGGAACTAGCGGGAGGTCGGGTGATCGTAGCTTGGTTGATCTCACCGGCCAGTTTGGTCTCTTCGATAGATGCAGGAACGATAATAAGTGGCCATCTATCCGGGTGGTTAGCTACGCGGATAGAATGTTAGTGGGAAGGGCCGACATAGATTGGACCACATACTCGTTTGTTCCCGAGTGGTGTTAAATCGCAAGCCGAGAATGGCTGGTTACTGGAAGTTCAATCAGTCCTCATTGGACAGGCGGGGGACTTCCAAGAACAGCTAATTACCGTAATGTAGCGGGAACTAGTGGGGGCGGTTATTGGGAATAGGTGGTGAGAGAGGATTAAGGATATGATTAGGTCCTTCGCCACCGAGTTTAGCAAACGCTAGATAAGGCTAACAAGGTGAAAGCTCTTAAGGATAGCCTTTCCCCGGTGAGGCTAGGCGGATCCTCTAGAGATAGCCCTAGCTAGAGAGGCCTGGAGCGTTCGGCTAGCAAATGCTACATGGGTCAGGTAATTATACATAGGTTAAGTAAGATGTCTTCCGAAGCTGTGAACATGGGCGCAAAATTGCGCAAGGAAGAGATCCGTCGAAGGTCTGGTCGTTACATCCGAGAGGTCAAAACCCCAGAGCGGCGTACTCTGAGGTCGACTGACAATATGTGTGAGGCGTTTCAGCGGAAAATTGAATAAACCAACGTTAATGGTTACCAAAATAATCCCTCGGAACGTTACAGGACAGAAATAAAATTCGAAGGCTAATTTATGACGAATGTAACGTTAAAAGGTAAAACCTTGAAGCTAAGACTGTTTGTCATGAAAAATACGAGTAACCTGTCTGGAATAGATTGGATGGAACAGTTCAATTTATGGAACAGTCCGATCAATTCGTTTTACCAAAAAGTGAAAGGTTTTACTAACGAAGCAGAAAGTCTAAAAGAAGATTTAAAAAATAAAATTCCCTGACGGATTTTCTGGTGGGTTAGGTAGGCGCAAGAAAATGAAAGCTAAATTCGAGCTAAAAGAAAACATACAACCAGTTTTCAAAAAGCAAAGAAATCTAACATTTGCTTCGCTAAAACAAATTGATGACGAGCTTGATAGACTGGAAAAAATGGGTGTTTTATCGAAGGTGGAATATAGCGATTGGGCTTTACCAACCATTTATATAAACAAATAGTCGAAAGAGATACGTGTCTGCGCTGATTTTTCCACGGGCTTAAACGATGCCCTCAAAAGTTATCATTACCCACTTCCGGGGCCGGAAAAGGTTTTTTGCGCAGCTTAGTGGGGGTCGGATATTTTCCAAAATCGACCTATGGGACGCGTATCTTCAGATTCCGGTAGACGACGAGTGTTCAAGATTACTGACCATAAATACATGGGATGTACAAATTTAATCTTTTACCTTTCGGCATAAAGGTCGCTGCAGTGATTTTTCAGCAAGTAATGGAAACAATGCTGAGTGAACTGGACTTTGTACTAGAGTATCTTGACGATATTTTGCTGAAAAGTGAAAACCCTAAAGAACAAGGAAGATATTTTCAAAGTTTTCAGAAGGATTCAGAACTATGGAGTCAAACTGAAAGGCGAAAAAGTGTGAATTCTTTATGGATAAAATCAAATATTTAGCTCAGATAATTGGCAAGAAGGACAGGAGACCAGATCCAGTACGTACCAGTGCTGTAAAGGACATGCCTACGCCTGTAAATGTTAGTACCCTACAAAGTTTCCTGGGGTAGCAATTTACTATAATGTATTTGTATTAAATATGCATTGTTTGAATGTTCCGTCGAATGAGCTTTTGAAGAGAGACGCTAAATGGTCTTGGACGACGGAATGCCAGGAAGCATTTGAGAAAATTAAAAAAAATATTAACGTCACATTTATTCTTGAGACACTACAATCCAAAAAAAAAAAAAAACGTAGCAAGTGAGGGTAGTGCTTACGATATAGGAGTCTACATTATGCATAAACTAGAAGACGGTTCGATTAAACCGATTGCACACGCATCCAGGATGTTTCTTCCAACTGTGTAAAATTACTCCGTGATTGAAAAGGAAAGTTTATGGATTGTCTTTGCTCTGAAATAATTTCATAGATTCATTCACGGGAGAAGGTTTACTCTACAAACGGATCACAAACCGTTGATAGATATTTATGGGTCCCAAAAAGGATTACCGACTTATACAGTTAATAGGTTACAACGATGGGGAACTATTTTACTAAATTACGACTTTAAAATGGAATTCTTACCATTGTGTAAAGTAAATCATGCGGACGGGTTGTCCAGACTTATTCCAAGGAATAATGAACGTTTAGAAAACACGGTCATTGCTTCTCTATAATCGGAAGTAGAAATAAAAAAAAAACCTACTATGCAGTACTGTGCGGGAATTACCTGTGACGTTGGAAGATATAAAAAGTAAAGCGTTGGAGGATAAATTTATTACTGAAATGAAGAAAAAACTCAGACAGGACTAAAGCAGATTCGGGAGTATACTCAATGTGCGATGATGTTCTCATGTACAGCGAAAGAGTAGTGGTAACTTTGGCACTACAAAAGAGAATCCTGAAAGAATTTCATGCAGGACATCCTGGTGTATCCAGAATGAAAAGCTTGATGAGAAGTTACGTATATTGGCGTAGCAAGGATAGAGTCATTGAATGTCTGGTGAAAACATGTAAAGGTTGTACTTCGGCGGCTAACGCACAACCAATTTTCAACCCATGACTAGAAAGTGACTGCCCATGGTCACGTTTGTATGTTGACTTTGCTGGTCAACTTCATGGAACGTATTATCTGATTGTCGTAGACGGTTTTTCAAAATGGGTAGAGATATTCAGATGTGACAAACCAACCAGGCAAATAGTTATTCAGTTTCTACACGAACTGTTCGCGAGGTTCGGAGTAGCAGTTTCGATTGTGTCGTAAAACGACACTCAATTTATATTGAAAGAATTTAAGGAATTTTGCCAAATGTTTGTGGTAGAACACATAACAATTGCCCATTATTATCCTAGAAGTAACGGTCGGGCAGAGCGTTTTGTGGATAAGGGCTCTCAAAACTTATGCCCAATAAAAAAAAAAAACAAATGATCATGCGATAAAAAAGGCCTGAAAAAAAATTTATAAAATTGGCCAAAATGTTTTTTTTTTTTCTGTATGTGCCAGTAAAAGAAAACATATTGTGAAATCAGAGGTGTCGTCCGAATCATTGGCAGGATGGTGTAGGTATTCAACTGAAGAGAACACACTATTCTAGTTGAGGTTGAACCTATGGAGGTTCTTTTTGGTACTTTCGATGTACTCATCCCTCATAAAGTTCCGGGAGATAGAAATCCGAAAGAGACGGAGTTTAAGAAAAAGAAGGGGATACGGAAAGGAAAAAAATATTGACTCTCTACAGAGTAAATCCCCCAAAAAAGGGGTGGGGGTGTTGTAGCATACACACGGACGATAATGGGTATGTCACTATTCACATAAATATAGTAGTAAATACTGTATATGTGGGTTTGCGGTCTGCAGTTGGAGATTCGTCTTCAGTTATGTTGGTTAAACTCTCTACCTCCGCGCAGAGAGGAACCTCAGACGGGGCTATTATACCGAAGGGCAGAGGCTCGTCTCGGAAAACACCTACCCGACCCCGTTTTATACGGGGAATTTTTGACTGAGCTCACGGGCTCGTGAACCCCACATTAAACTCGGCCTTGTGCCATAGATGATTGCGTGAGCAGTTGGTAGATGCGGCCTGCGGTCTGAAGTTGGAGATTCATTGTGGAATTCATTTGACTTACTTCTAGCAGTTGACTACTTCTTCTACGCGTTCATTATCAACCTTCGTGTGGTTATTCTATTCAGTAACCTTGCTTAGGTTACAGATAGATAGATAGATAGATAGATAGATAGATAGATAGGAAAAACCATGGACAGATAAATAATGTAATAATGTCACAAGGAGATAGATAGATAGATAGATAGATAGATAGATAGATAGATAGATAGGAAAATTCATCGATAGCGTAGTTTGATGCAGCCTCAAAAGTGGACAATGTCCCCCCAATATTCTCAGTGGGACAGGCTTATCTGCATTATCACACGAATTCCTGGTCTTAAACACTAACTTTGAGCGCTGGTTCGAAATACTCAGTCGCTCAGAAGTCTATTACCAAGCCTTGAGAATCATTCTCACCAACGCAAGTTAAACTGAGCTTTGCATATATTAAATAGATTGTGATTCTTGAAATTCGTAGGTGTCTGACGTCAATTCTGGAAGTGGTGACGTTGTCAGAGAGCGGAAGTAATTAGTTGACCTGTCAATGTAATGGTGACCTTACGAGAAGAGCAGCTACAACAGCAAATTGATGAGATCCGACCATTGGTCAAGTAAAGTCGTATAGAAGAAACACGATGCTAACAAAACTCGTTGCAGTGAAATGGGCATCAATGGATAAAACGCAAGGGACTTGGTGATTGGTTAAGTGAAGAAGAAAAGAGAGTCGATATTGTCCTTGAAAGAGATAGAGAGAAACATAAAAAGAAGATACGGTGTAGAAAGTAGGAGATGAAGTATAAAAAACAAAAGCAATGTACAAAGAAAGAAAATAATGAAAGAAACTGAGAGGAGAAAATGAAAGAAAAAAAAATGAACGAATGAAAGAGATAAAGAAATAAATTTAAAAACGAAGAAAGAAACTTCAAGAAAGAAAGAACGAAAGAAAAAATGACAAAATATCGCGAAAAAGAGGTGAAGATTTAAAAAAGAATGAAGGAAATTTCAAAATGAAAGAATGAAAGAAAAAAAATGTACGAATGAAAGTGATAAATAAATTTAAAAACGAAGAAAGAAATATTAAGAAAAAAAGAAAGAAATGACAAAATACAAAATATCGTGAAAGAAATGTGAAGACTTAAAAATGAATGAAGAAAATTTCAAAATGAGAAAAATGAACGAATGAAAGCGATAAAGAAATGAATTTAAAAACGAAGTAGAAATTTTAAGAAAGAAAGAAATAAAGAAATGCCAAAATACAAAATATCGTGAAAGAGGAGATGTGAAGACTTAAGAAAAGAATTAAAGTAAATTGAAAACGAAAGAATGAAAGAAAGAATGAAAGAAAATGAACGAATGAAGTTGATAATAAAAGAAATTTAAAAACGAAGAAAAGGGACTTAAAGACAGAAAGAAAGAAAGAAAGAAAAAAAGAAAAAAGAAGAAAAGAAAGAAAGAAAGAAAGAAGAAAAGAAAGAAAGAAGAAAAGAAAGAAAGAAAGAAAGAAAGGAATAACAGAATACAAAATATCGTGAAAGAGAGGTGAAGACTTAAAAAAGAAGGAAAGAAATTTCAAAATGAAAGATTGAAAAAAAGACTGAAAGGAAAAATAAGCGAATGAAAGAGATAAAGAAAGAAATCAAAAAACGAAGAAAAGAAATTTGAAGAAAGAAATTTAAAACCGAAAGAACATTTTTAAAAAGGAATTTAAAACGAATGAAGGACATATGAAAACTTTAATAACGAAAGAAAGGAAGCAAGCAAGCAAGAAAGAAAGAAAGAATTTCAAATTAAAAAGAGAAAGTAATTTAAAAAACGATAAAGAAACTTTATGAAAGAAAGAAAAAACGAGAATTTAAAATAATTGATAAAAATATAAAAAAGAAAAATAAATTTGTATAAGAAAAGGAAGAAAGAAAATTTAAAAAAAGAAATTAAAAGAAATATGAAAAACATAAAAAATGAACTTTAATAAGGAAAGAAGAAATAAAGAAAAATTGACAGAAATAATTACATTATTTACATTATTGGGACTGTTATCGTCTTCATTGCCATATTCACAACGTTTTGGCTGTTGTACGCTCCGACCTTCTTCAGGTGATTGGAATTTCGTCCTCTGGGATAAATTGTTCTAGTTCTACGTGCCATGCATCTTCCAGATGCCTCAGTTATTTCACTTTACCTCAACTCTCGTTGTGAATATGGTAATGATTATGAGGATAACTGTTCGAATAATGTAAATAATGCAAGTAATCATAATACCTCATCTCAGAGATATAGACAGAAGAAAATTTAGAAATTCCATTCATGAAATCAACCTTTGTGTTGTCTTTCTATTGTCCATAACATTCGACTTCTTTGCTGGGTGTTCAAGTGATCGGTCTCTCGCAAATATTTGATCATTTGACTGAAAATCTGACTCTTCGCACTTTCCGACACATCCTTTCTGCTAAAATGCCTTAAAAGACTCCGTAGATTAACAAAGACGCTTTTTATGAGGCCTGCAGCGTTGTTTTACGTTTTGTTGGCTTTGATATGACTAGACATGTCTAAATTGACAACTAGAACTAAAGAACAATGCTTTAAGAACTTGTCCCCTTGAGAGGCACATAAATTGAATTATAACGAATCAAACTTATCTGACGAGTGCTCAGATATTTGAACAGGCTGGAATCGAGGGAGTCATGAGGTGAAGAATACTCATGAAACTGGTGAAATCTCCATGGCACCGTCCTCTCAGTAAAGCAAAAATCATCAAATTGTATCAAGAAATACATGAAATTTAATTTTCCTACGGTAATCTACAAAGACGAATCTCGACTGACGCTCAATGGACCTAATGAATACGCCAATTGATGGGTTTTGTCCAATAACTGTGGCTAAATGAAACGAGCAAGGAGACGACTATGCGATGGAATTGTCGACTATTTAGAGTCAATGAATAGTGAAACTGAACAGGGTTATCTATTGCGGTTTCATGGACAAAAATTTCTTTGAATAGTAAGAGACTCAACCTCCCAGTTTCAAAGTGAATTATGTATTTATGCACGACAATAATTATTTATGTGTATCTAGGGTTAAAATGGCTTCTCCTGTGCGTTTGTTATGGGTTCTGTTATAGCTTTTTTTTAATCAATTTTAGATGGTTTTATTATCTACTTCATGATGTAAAAAGTAATTTTCTGGTTTTGCATAATAGCTTCAGACAGTGGCTCTTAGACTAACTAAAATAACTAAAATAATTTCAATCAAACATTTTAAAACTACCTAAAAATTAACCTAAGACAAATTCGAGTTGTTACAGAAATTTATGTGATTTACATTATATTATATTTTCAGACATGCTATGTGTGTGTGTGTGTGTGCGCGCACGCGCGTGTGTGATAAAATAACGAACAAATAGGAAACGAATATAAATCTAACACGTTTCAATTTTTATTAAAGATAAGTGAAACATTGATATACGTTTACTATTTGTTCTTTATTTTATTATCCAGTCAATTCGATCCATGTTTGATCTGCAACTCATATATATATATATATATATAAATGCTCTGTTTATAATAAACAGTATTAAACAACATTTACCGGCCTGAATGTACGAGAAATTTTCACAGAAAATATTCGTCCTCCGACAGGATTCGAACCTGTATCCTATATAAAACCGTCATTTGGCTTGACGTGCCTTTACCGATTTGGCCACAGAGGCGCGTTCGGTTAGCAATGTCGAATTTACTGTATTTAAACTTCAATCTTCCATGAATCTCTCATGTACATTCATATCTTCTCATGGCGTATCAAATGTAAACAAATGACGTCACACATTATGAACTGGACAAAGTCCGACAATTATTTTAAGACATTTTTATGTTTATTAAATTCTTTTTATAGATACAAATATTTAAGTAAATGCTCTGTTTTATAATAAACAGTATTAAACAACATTTACCGGTCTGAATGTCGGAAGACGAATATATTCTGAGAAAATTTCTCGGACATTCAGGCTGGTAAAAAATATATATATATATATATATATATATATATATATATATATATATATATATATTTTGTATATTTAGGCAGCAATCCTTCCTTTATGCATGTTTCATTAAAACGACAGACAAGGTACTACGGTTGAGCTTTTTATTTAATTTTCTTGTGTTCTGACAAGAGCTTTCTTTTCTGGACAAAGGGTGTGTAGAACTGTCCGAATGTTTTGTATTTCCGAGCGCTTTCAGCTATACCTTTAGCCATTATCAAGCGCTCCAGAATATAAAACATTCAGACAGTTCTTAAATTAAATCAGAAAAAACTTGTCAAAAAAACTGTCTGTCGTTTTAACAACACACACACACACACACACACACACATATATATATATATATATATATATATATATATATATATATATATATATATATATAATTATTTTTTCTAAAACTGTAAATTTGGGCAGGATTGTGGTAACATTGGAAAGGAGATGACAAAAGCAAGTAAGATTTAATTTTTTAATTATTTTAAAGTATTTTTAGCATTTTTTAAAATCATTTAATCCCAATAAGGAGTTAATACCACGACAACGCAAGTGGTTACTGGGAGTGGAAGAGAATGAGAAAACTTTAGTGAAGAGAAAGGACAATAAAACAGGAAGACACGGTTACGTTTAAATCTTTGAAGATCGTAAGCGGAAGTGAAGCAAGAAACCGGAAGAAGTATTTTTGAAATATTTTAACCTTTATTTAATTCTTATTTTATTTAAATTTATTTCTTATTTTAAGTGCATTATTTATTAAGTGAATTTTATTTAAATATTTTAAGCATTATTTAAGTATTTGGCAAGTATTTTAAGTATTTAAGAATTTCTAGTATTTACGTATTTTAAAGTATTTTACAATTATTTTAAAAAGTGCAATTACGATTTTTACGGCTGCTTAACTCTTGCTTCTGAGATTGCCTTTTTAATAATTTTAACTTCATTTTTTTTGTATTTTTATCTATTTACTGACAACGATGTTGAATTCTTTTAAGAATTTATTATTCTCTTTGTAATTATTATTATTATTATTATTATTATTATTATTATTATTATTATTATTACACTCTTTGAGGGTTACGTTGTTATTTGTCAAAGATTTTAATTGCAAAGATGAAACCGGTCACTTACGTCAGACGCGAACTCCCAAAATGACAATTTCAAGATTGAGGAAAACACTGCTTCAGTTTTTGAAGTGTAAGGAAACGAATCTACCGGGGCGAGGTTGATTTGCGAGCGAAAGGTCTCCCCTATCTCTCTCTCTCGCTCTGTCTCCCTATTCTCTCTCTCTCTCTCTCTATTCTTTCTCTCTCTCTCTCTCTCTCTCTCTGCATGTGTCTGTATGTGTAGGGTCTAGAGAGTATAAGAAAGAATGAGAACGAAACCGGCTGAATGAGTGTGTCCTTGTTTCCAAAAGTCCTTGAGAAGGAGGGCAACCGAGCAGTTACAGATGCACATGTGACAACAGTACGTGTGAGCTTCAACGCTTAAAAAAACATCAGTCGCAAGGTGGTTCATCAGATTCTGGTGGCGGTGGACAAGATGGTACGATGTTATCATTGACTGGTCGAATCTTCTTAAAAGCTATCTCTACAAAAATCAGGCCTGGTGTTCTAAATCACTGAAAATGTTTTCCAAGGTTCTCATTTTTCACATTCTTTTATTCTCGTACATTTATTTCGACCTGTCAAATATGTGACCCCCCATTCACGCGATTTTATCTTATCTACACTGATATTATAGGTCATGTTCGGATTTGAATTAATCATGAGGGCTAAGCTCTATTGTCAGCGTTCTTATTTGTTCTCACAAAATTCGTTACCGTTTTGTGTAAATGGCAAACGGAACTGACAAAATTTCTCAAAAACTATATCTTGTTACCGAGGGAAGGTTACTGAATAGAATAATCACACGAAGGTTGGTAATAAACGATAACACTTAAGACAAGAACAACACATATAAGATTCGCCAGCGGCGCGTAGAAGTAGTCAACTGCTAGAGGTGAGTCAAATGAATTCCTCAATGAATCTTCAACTGCAGGATATCTACCAACCGCGGTCAGATGTGACACAAGGTCGAATTTAATGTGGGGCATCCGAACCCGTAGGTTCGGGCAAAAATTTCCCCGTAGACCCCGGATAAAACGGGGTCGGGTATATGTTTCCGAGTCGAGACTCTGCCCTTCGATATAGCCTCGTCTGGGGATCCTCTCTGCCCAGAGGCTGAGAGTTTGACCAGCACAGCTGGGGACGAATCTCCAACTGCAGGCCAACATACAGCATTTACTACTGTATTTATGTGAGTGCACAAGAAGGTGCAACTAGTCTCTTTCATGGAGGATACCATCAGCGATGCTGATTGAAGGCAGTGGGGGTCTCTCAGATGATTAATAGTTTTGGAAGCGTTAAAATTGACAGGCCATCTTTTACCTCAGTTGAGGTCGTTTTGTACACCAGCTGCCATTTTAACCTTGTCTCACTGATCAGCCTTACTATCGAGGCGGGATTAAATGGTAGTGTCGTCAGCGTAGATGCCAAGTTGAGAGCTGTTGTCATCGGGAAGATCGTTAATGAAGATTAAAAACAGCGTAAGGCCAAGGATGGCGCCCTGGGGGACACTCACGTTAGTATGAAAGGATGTAGGCGAGTGGATGTTCAGTACAATTTTCATTTCACAATTTGATAGGAACAACTGGATCAGCTCAAAAATATGCACGGAGATACCGTAATTTTTCAGTTTGTGGAAAAGACCTGAATGCCAGTCCCTGTCAAAAGCTTTTGAGATGTCCAATGCTACAGACCGGGCTTCACTGTTTTTATCAATAGCACGATAGACTCTTGGTTCGTATATACGAGGTCTACTTGAGGTCTGCAATGAGCTGGTGTCCCAGTACACGTTTAGCGTAATATAAACGAACTCGCAAGCGAACTCGAAGCCTGTTTACAGAATCGATTGTGACCAGGTCGCTTCCAGTGACCGAAATCGAACATAAGCCGACGACAACCAAACATTCTCTAGTTACCAGGTGTGAACCGTACGGGATGATGAGGGTTGTTTTCTCGTCCGGTGTGCTCGACAAATAAATATGGGTACCTGTCTCTGTCTTTTTTTCTTTTTTTTTTTTTTCAGTCCGTCTCACACTCTCTGAAATGAATGCGTTTTATGACAGCGATCGCCTAGTGTTTCGTTGTATCCCCCGCAGAGGGGTTATTAACTTCCTCCGAGGAGCATGGTAACTTATTTTTCACGTGATCGTAAAAGCTGTCCTCCATTGTCGAAGCTAGGCGGAAGGCCACATTAAAGTAACAACTACTCCAGAAAATCCAATAATGATGGAGACTAACCCCGCGATAACTGATACTAACCACCATGGTCAACAAAAGCCATAGTTAATACCATATGATGCCATGATTATGTTACACTCTAGACATCTATATTTTGGGGGTTTACTCATAAACCGTGATATCATCTACATATATACTCATTATAAAATAAAAACAACAAAGATAATCATAAATAATAATCGAATAATAAGAACAGTTTAATTGAAACCCTCACTAAAACAGGGAAACTATTTGGTAAATGAGGTTATGCTTTTATTATGATAAATGATACGGAACGTCCTTGCAACGTTGTAGACATTTTGTGTTTTGTTTGAGGGATGCGTGACGTTGTTGTAATGTGACAACTATTTGAGGACCGCACATCCTTAACGTTGTCACAGCGTTATGATAATCCTGCGAAGTGCCGTAGCTGAAAAAATTCGAACTAGTCAAATAACATGCGGATATTTTTCCTTTAATTAGCAATAATTATAAGTGTTATAGAATTTATTTTTGCTTTTTTTTTAAGTTGAGATTCTCTAATTTAGATCAGGAATGTACATTGGTATTTGGTATTTTGGTATCCATTTTCTGCAAAGTACATGCCACGTTACTGGGCAGCGTATTTGCAACGTCACAAGGTAACTTTGCCGGCACGTTGTGAGCAGTCTATAAGGAAGCGTTTTGTTTTTTGTTTTTGTTTTTCTCTATGTAACTTCACAGAAATGTTATAGCAATGTCATTTACTATCTATATTTCTGAGATGAGACATTGTAATTATTTACATTATTTACATTGTTCGCCCGTTGTACGCTCTGGCCTCCTTCAGGTGACAGGAATTTTGAACTGACCCCTTTATTTCGTCCAACAGGGCAGATGATTCTGGTTCTACGTGCCATGCCTTTTCCTGATGTCTCAGTTATCTCCCTTTAACTCAACATCTCAACCTTCTGACAGCGTATATAGTAACTCGAGAACGCAAACAAAAACACGCTAAAGTGACATAGATAACTTATAACAACTCAAAACTCTGTGACCTTTGCTTAGAAGAGAAAACAGTGATAATCACTTTTACGGAACAAGATAAAAACCTAAGTAAAAGATCAAGGCTCATTTCCAAATGCAGATGCGAAAACAAATTCCTACTACGTTACTTATCAAAAATTCGAATCATGAAAAAATACGGGAAAGAAAGATATACGATACAAATAAATTATAGAAATATTTAATTGAATAAAAATGATAAATAAATATATAAATAAAATAAGAATGATAAATAAATACAGTGTAACCCGGATATAAGAGATCCGGATATAAGAAAAAAACCGGATATAAGAGATTTTTCTCTGGTCCCAAATTAGAGCCTGTGTTAATGCATAAATAAAAACCCGGATATAAGACCAAACCTGGTCCCAAATTAGATATAAGTATATAAACCCGGGATATAAGAGAAACCGGATATAAGAGAGATTTTCTCTGGTCCCCAAATTAGAGGGATATAAGAGAAACCTGTGTTAATGTATATAAAATAGACCAAACCGGGATATAAGAGAAACCCGGATATAAGAGATTTTCTCTGGTCCCAAATTAGAGCCTGTGTTAATGCATATAAAATATAACCAAACCGTGTTATGTATATAAAATAGAAAACCGGGATATAAGAAACCCCAGTTATAAGATTTTCTCTGGTCCCAAATTAGAGCCTGTGTTAATGTATATAAAATAGACCAAACCGGGATATAAGAGAAACCCGGATATAAGAGATTTTCTCTGGTCCCAAATTAGAGCCTGTGTTAATGTATATAAAATAGAAACCAATACCTGGTCCCAAATTAGAGCCTGTGTTAATGATATAAAATAGACCAAACCCGGATATAAGAGAAACTTCTTCTCTGGTCCCGACAACTCTCTTATATCCGGGTTACACTGTATATAAATAAAATAGAATCAATGACAATGAATAACCCTAAGCGCTGTTTCTCAACCCATATTCCCCGGAACGCCAGGGTTCCATATGAGGTCGCTGGAGGTTCCAAGAGAAACATTTTGAAGTAATTTTTGTTTAATTTTATATTCGTTATTTTATGATACACGTACGTCATATTGTTGGAAAATTCTTGATTTTTATAATAAAGGCTTCAACCTCTTATATTATTTAAAATTATAATAATCACAGGGAATATATTTAGTGATGTCTATCAAGCAGGTGCGGAAATTTAAATATATGGGAAGTGTTCTGACAGAGGACGGTAAATGCGACGCTGAGATCCGAAGACGTATTGGGATGACCAAAGACGCATTCCAAAAGCTAGGCCTAGACAGGGTGATTTCGTTACTATCAAAGAAAAGAGTACAGAACAGTTACGTGATATCTCTCCTCCTTTACGGCAGCGAATGTTGGACGTTTTTCTCAAAGATGAAGAAGAGACTGGAGGTAACGGAGGTACGGTTCTACAGAAGGATGCTAAGGATACCATGGACCGAATATTTGAGCAACGATGAGGTTTTTGGAGAATATCCAAACAAGGAGGAAGTTTATACTTGATATAAGGAAAAGACAGCTGAAATTTCTGGCACCCGTAATGAGAACGGAGGGCTTGGATAATCTGATGCTCACAGGGCGAATAGAGGGAAAGAGAGACAAGGGAAACCAATGGTTGACATACCTGGCGGGCTTGAACAAGTGCATGTCAGAACAGGGTCTAGACGAAGTAGCAAAGTGACAAAACTTATTGAGAGCTACAAGTAATAGGGAGAAGTGGAGAGGCATCATATATCTTGAAGGGATGCGGCATATAAAAGAAGATATGGCATCAGTGTGAAACCGCTTTCACTGGTTAACGGACAGGACCTTACGTGGTGGCTTCTTATATCATTATGTGACTCACTCGGGTATAGGACGCATGGAAGGTGTTTATATTTCATGTTTATCACCTGAACTAAGATAAAAATATAAAAGAAACAAATATGAATAATGGTATGTAATAATTATTATGCAGGGGTTCCCCGAGTCATGACAACTATTTCAAAGGTACCACAAGGGTAAAAAAAGGTTGAGAAACGATGTATTGGAACTAAACAAAATAACAGCGAAGGGCGTGTTTTCTCCTTCAACATTTCCCTTAATTTCCCCAGTGAAATATGTAAAGAGCTTGCTAAGGTAGTAGCAACACTTGGTATAGACATCCCACAGAGGCGTAAAATTGGCGGTCAAAATGCAATATTGTTTCCTATATTCAAACCCCTTCTGTCTGCCCATTAGAAGGAAGATTCTGAAAAGTGCCACAATCGATTCATATCAAAATATTGCGACTCGGATTCTTGTCAATATCTTCTTTCTTGAAAGAATTACTCCTTTCCCAAGCCAAGATACATTACCACAAAAATAGAAAAAATAAAAAAAAAAGAAAAGAAAAGAAAATGGTTAAATCCATAACCTCATATTATTCAATATATATATATATATATATATATATATATATAAAATATATATATAAAAACTGTATCACCTCCCCTCCATAACCATGCCTGACTTTACAGCTAATCTGATGAATATTCATGAGCTCTCCTATACGAAACATTTTCAAAATTTAATAACATTTTTGCTCTTGTATATAAATAATTGTCACAAAATGAAATCCTCACATTTGCCTTGATAAAGTCCTCCAGTAGCCGAAACACGTCGGCTAAGATAAAATTTCCTTTCATGTTTATTCATATTGCCCTTTTAGAAATGTACTCTATGCAAATTTTTTTTACACACACACACACACACGTGTGTGTGTGTGTGTGTGTGTATTTTGGCAAATTCTCTTTTAGGCATGTATGATTAAATTGTTTACATACATTATATCTGCTTATTTTTAATAAAATCCTTTCATACTCACGAATAACCTTCCGTGTATTGCAATTAAATGGTGCGAGAAATGTGCTATAACTATGAAAATCTTTTTTATTTCCCATTTCCCAAGTACTTTTGATCTTCTTTCGAGGTCATCTTCAGAGGTGTACGTAGTAATACAAAACAAATTAAAACTACAGATTCTCCAAGCAATACACATTGAAAAAATTAAAGCTGTCACTTAATAGAATCAGCTACGAATGTTCTGAAATGTCTATAAAAAGGAACAGTTTTTTCCCCGTTTTAATGACCATGACCATGACATTACAACATAGAAGAAAAAATTCAATAGTGGATAATTTTTTTCACTTTCTAATGATCCCTGCATATGACTGTCAACTGTTGCATTTGAAAGCAAAGAGAAAAAATGACAGTAATGGATAGCAAAAAAAAAAAAACAGTTTTATATTACTACTTACACTCCTGAACATTACATTTTCTGTAATTTATTTAATCAAACATTATATATATATATATATATATATATATATATATATATATATATATATATATATATATATATATATATATATATTTAAT